>AYEL01073851.1:0-78504 GCA_000484575.1 Olivierus martensii
AGAATTGGCGGCCAGGCGGTGCTCAACTTCCGCTTTCGATTCGCTATTTTGGCTTCGATTTGATGATGGTATGAGATGCAATTCCTGGTAAGTTATTAATTTAGATGATGAACAACAATGTAAAATATGAAAATAAATATTTCTTAAACAGTTAGTGTTAAGTTAGTATTGTGGTTATTCATCGTGAGATTAGCTAATGGCCGGAATCTCACAAAGCAAGAACCAATTACCATATTTTACATATAATTAATAATTCGAATAATGCGAATTCGAATAGTGCGAGAAATTCGTGGAACCAATTATTCGCACTAATCGAGGCCTACCTGTACATAAATGATGAACAGAATTCGAATAATTTTTTCTTACTTTTTCCAGGCTTGTTTTAACTGAGAATTAGGACACAAGTTAAAGTTTATTTATTTATATTTCTAAATTTGTCCTTATGCTAAACTCAGAAATACCAAATACACTATTTATATTTTATTATTATTAACTGTAACATATATTATTGATTGGACCAATTACTTATGTCTTATATTCAAATCTCTGTAATAAATATCCAGTAATTAAGTTGAGAATTTTTGGTGGATTTTAATATGATAAAAGCACTTGTTTCCTGCTGTAATATCATAAATACTCATTTCCTGTTATACAAATATTTTTCCATACCAAAATCATCTTTTCATTCCTTTGTCAATAAAATATTGCACTCTTAATTTCGAACTTGAAAGAATCTTATCAAATTATCTTCCAAAATACCTACCATTTTCTAATCTAATTATTAATTTCACTTTGACAGACAAAGATATTCTTTCTTCTTCTGCATATCATCATATTTCAAATATTTGCATGTCCAAGTTCATCTTTCTTAATCTCTGTTTCTCTATACCTACTCTCCTGAAACTACCACGTATACAAAATCTGTCTATTCAATAATTCTACATTCTTATTTAAAGTCAGAGATCTTACTGATGTTCTATTTTTTAATTAAACAATTATATAGTTTTCAATATAGTTGCAATTAAACTATTTTGCTAATGTAATTTTTAAAATTTTTGTATGACCTTTGAATTTTTTCAAGAATTTGAAAATAAAGCATATTTCTAAGTATAAAAGTTTGTAATTTTGATATTCATAACTAGAACAATACCTATATCAGCATCCTATTCAGCTTTATTGATAGTGAGATTAATAATGAATCTCTCAACTTATCTTTCAGAGTCCTTGCTCATTTTTAAGACTTGATCTTTATCATATTTATCACAAATGGTGAAGTTTTTGAATGATGCTCCCTCACTTTAGCTTTAGCAATAACATTTGTAATTCCTGTTTTAAATCTATAATACCAGATATATCAAAAATTTAATTTGTGCAATGTGTCAAAAAGATGATAATATTTATCAGTTATATAATTACTATGGAAAACTGTCCAATATTATTAGTTCAGGTATATTCAATTGGTTAAATTTTAGGAAACAGAAATTCAATATGTTTTCATTCAATATTTATTCAATTAATTAACTGAATAAATATTGAACGCAAGAGTGTAAATATTGTATTTTACTAGTCTATATTGATATAATGCATCTTTTTTAATAAGATTTTTTAAATTACAATTCAAAACTTTTATTCCAAACACTCTGCTAAATTATGGACTAAACGTTTAAAAACAAAGCATTAACTGCAGTTAAGTTCATAAAATAAGGATAAACATTTATTTATATAGAAAATAAATATTTATCCTTATTTTATGAGCTTAACTGCAATTAATGCTTTGTTTTTAAATGTTTATTAAAATTTTAAATCTAAAAACATATTATATATATATATATGAATTTTAAATGATATTTTCTTTTAATTTAAATTTTAATAAATAACAATTACATTAATAAAAATGTATATTATAGTATTTAATAATTATCTTTGGTCTGAAAAATCTGATAGATTTTTTAAATCTGAAAGTTTTATTTTTATTAAAGATTAATTTGAGTTCAATAATTTTTTTTAATAGATTTAACAACAAGATAACAAAGATGGATAAAAGAGCAAAGTTAAAAAAAAAGAAGAGCAATTACAAAACGTGATCCAGATTATCTCATTTTCTTCCTCTTTTTAATATCAAAGATCAATGAACTCTTTAAAAATGCGTTGAAAGTTTACGTTACAAAGAATTTAAAAGCGTTTTATGAAAATAATTACTCACAGTATTTGTTTCTATCGGCAAAAACTCCATTTCTACACAGAAGAAGACTGAGTAACAAACATTGAAGAACTATATACGACCAGTGATCGCGCTGGACACTCGCCATCTTGCAAACGTGAGGGAGTCGGCCTATGGGCGGGGCTATCTTTTCCATGACGTCATGGCCGTCCATTCCGCGTCATCCTAGAGTTGCATCGATTTACGCTTGCCTTCTAGGTCATCGATGAATTAAGTTGTTTTTCTACGACCTAAAAATATAAATTCAATTTTAAAATTAAATTTTACAAAGAAAAATCAATCTGTGTTTCGTCCTAAATTATGATATTGCTATATTCGCTTTTATGATTCTAAAAGAGAACATCATAGATTATATCACGCTTTAAACCGATCGAAATAAAGTTAAAAAAAAAAAAAAAAAACTGATAGATAAGATTTTATATTGGATAAAAGATAGAATAAAGGATTGTTAGTGATTATGCTAATTTTGTTAAAGCAACATGTAAGATTACAGTGCTAAATATATATAAAAGGCACATTTTTATTACTTACTTCAAGCAGAAACTATGAAATAAAATACAATAGCTAGTGTGTTACTTTACAGTCAACCGCTACCAAATCTTCCCATTTCTACACTCAAATATAGAAAATAATCTTCGGGATTTATTCTGATTATCTTTTCTTTGGAGATTAATGAAATTACAGATATACGAATGAAAATTTCTTGACTTTCTCCTCTTACATTGGAAAATAATCTTCAAATATATCACTTTTTATATTCTATATCACTCAAATATAGAAAATAATCTTCGGGATTTATTCTGATTATCCTTTCTTTGGAGATTAATGAAATTACAGATATACGAATGAAAATTTCTTGACTTTCTCCTTATCCTCTGAGCCTTACCATCTCTCTCTTTATATCACAAAGGATATGCAATGCAAATAAATTTATTTTTTGTGAGAAAAAGTTGCATAGATATTATATTAAAAGCTTTTTTTATATACAATAAAAATAATTCATTTTCTTTCTTATTATTATACTTTCATAAATATATTATTTTGAAAGAAGAATGTCTACAGAACTTCCTTTTACACTATTTCTGATGTTAAAAGTGTTTAAAAATTCAGATTTTAATCATTTGTGAGTGACTTTTGTCAGATAAATAATCGTTCAGTTGAACAAATTATTATTATTATTTCTCTTCTTAAATGATAGAAATGTATCAAAATGAAAGATTAACATCATATCTACAGAACTTCATTTTACACTATTTCTGATGCTAAAAGTGTTTAAAAATTCAGATTTTAATCATTTGTGAGTGACTTGTCAGATAAATAATCGTTCAGTTGAACAAAATATTATTATTATTTCTCTTCTTAAATGATAGAAATGTATCAAAATGAAAGATTAACATCATGTTTACTTACTTAACAGATATTTTTTTTTTCTAAAGTATTAAGTTATGATTTATCAATTATATTAAAGGAAATAACTTTAAATGTTTGTTTTATAAGTAGATTATGCTTCGTTTATTCTGATTATTCAATCAATAATTAAGAACACATATTGCAAACTCCTATATCATTATTATAAACCTGCACGCAATCGATAACCTATTTACTTATTGATTTTCGCGAAATCATTTTGCAAATAAATTTTTATGTCGTATATTTGACAAATATTTGTGATACCTAATCTATTCTAGGCATAGCCTTAGGCAAAGGATGAGTTTTAGGAGTTCAAATATCTAGGAAACTTTTCTAGAGTTAAAAAAAAAAGTACAGCCTATATGTCTTAAGTTCGGTTTTAAAACTTATTTACTATTTTTGTTACTTTTTAAAAGTTATAAAAATAACTCTGCGAGTATTACAACACAATACAAACGTGTCTTTTCAATATGCATCCAAGTTAATCTTCGAAATAAAATCCGGACTCGACTCTAGAGAATGAAAAGCCTGGTTGTAGTAGCAGGTAAAGTTAATGGAGAGCAACGTTTTCCAAATTAATCACGAAAACTGCGTCACCGATACTAATTAAAATTATTTTAGAAAAATTAATGATAATTAGAGTATAAAAATTAAAATTATAAATCATTTGAATTAAATGGATTAATAATAATAAACCATTGCTTATACTTTAATCAAAGGACTATAGAATATACAAAAAATGCTGTGTGCCATCATATCAATTTTATTATTATTATTATTATTTATGAATCAATAATAAGATTGATACGATGTTATATATAGAAAACAGAAATAAATATATCAATCTTTATTCTTCTTATATATATTTTTTCCTCTTATTAACTTTTTCTGATATCATATATAAGATTAATATTCAGATAACATTCACAGTCGAAAAAACTTGTTTGTAAATTTAAAAATTTGATTAAAAAACTCATTTTTTACTATTAAAAAAATTGTTTCATATAGTTAGTGTCTAAATTCGTTAAGCAGATGTTCATGCTTTGCATCTCGTTTTAACAAATTTTAGTTGTTAGGAAAAAAAATTTCCCCTTCAATGCAATTTATCTGTAAACAAGCCATCATTTGCAGACAAGCTACCTTGGCAGAAAAATTTTATTTATCTATTCGAATTTTGCTAAGTCTGAAATGTACATCCAGTTAAGCAGTCCTAAAAAAAAACCCCGAAAAGCAAAAATTTATTCCAAAAAGTATAAAAAATATGACCGAAAAATTTTCGTTTTAACGAATTTAGACAAAACTGATAACGGGAAAGAAACTTAAATTGCAAAGTCTGAAATGTATATCCAGTTAAGCAGTCCTAAAAAAAAAACCCCGAAAAGCAAAAATTTATTCCAAAAAGTATCAAAAATATGACTGAAAAATTTTCGTTTTAACGAATTTAGACAAAACTGATAACGGGAAAGAAACTTAAATTGATTTATAAATTATAAAATAAAAATTTTAAAAACTTAAAAGAAAACTTTTTACTGGTAATAATGAAAATAAAATAAATATTTAAAGTTTGATTTAATAATTCCGAAAATTAAGTTCGAATATGATATCACTCATCAGAGCAGGCCCTAAGGTAGTCGGCGCCCTTCTGCAAAGTTCTTTTATAGCGCCTCCTATATTTTTTTAAAGACAATAGTGGCTAAATAATCTTGTAAGGCGCCCCCCATACGGTGGCACCCTGATGCTGTGCATCACTTGCATCGTGCCTTGGGCCGACTTTTTCACTCATTGTTATAAAAACTTCTCGAAACGAATATTGAACGATGATACCAGATGAATTTATACAGGATGAAGAATAACTTCGTCGTAAAATTTTGTGTGCTGATAGGGGACATCGAAATAAATCGAAAATGTCTAATGAACATAAGGTCTGAATGACACCGTTTTCGAGTTATAACCCTTTAAAGCTTTCACCATCGAGTACACAAAGCGTCACGACGCGTCGCATTGCGTCGCTCTCCTACTTACTACCGAATAGTAAGAAGACGAGCGACTCGTCTTGGCAACGCGACGCATCGAATGCTTTGTGTATTCGATGGTGATTGGGTAGCTTTAAAGGGTTTTAACTCGAAAACGGTGCTATATAGACTATATGTTCACTAGACATTTTTGACTTGTTTCGAGGTCCTCTATCAGTACACAAAATTTTACAACGAAGTTTTTTTCATTCTGTATATCTTATGTAGACGTTGTTATATTAAGTATAATACAGCATATATCTGGATGTCTACATGCTGCATAGCTTATTAATTTGGATTAAAAATAGAAATTTCTATAATTAAAAATATTTTAAAAATATAGACCATTTTCCTCAAAACCAAACCAACAATAAAATTATTGAATTGCTATAAATTATAATATAGGCCATAGATGCCATTATGGCCAACTTTTATCAACTATTTTTTGTGAATTTCATTGCAATTTTTGATTGTTTTCTGTTGATTATCATTTTATATTAGTTTGAAAACTATTAATTTATTTTGCCATTGAAAAAGTTAAAATTTTCGAATTTGGATATTACTACAGGTAGAAATAGGAACAAATATTTACTAAACTATCGATCAATATAATAGTCTAGTCTTTTAGATAGGTTGAACGATTGAAGAATGTCACATTGCATTATAAAAAGAATTGTATCGATTGTGGTCGATATATAGACACTGATTTATTTTGCGATGAGCGGTTTCGTTGTCTGCAGAGAATCCAGTCTTTATCTATCCACAAAAAAAAAATTAATTAATTAAATAACTAAATAAAAATAATCCAAACTTTTTCAATTTACTGCGAGAGAAAAAAAATTTTTTAGCAGTGTTTCGATCTGTTTAGCATCGTTTTATTTTGCAAAAACTTAATTTAAAAAATTATTTTGGAAATTTAATACTTTTTTTAATATTATGGATAAAAAAAAGAAAAAAATATCTGAATTAAAGTTTTAAATTAGAAATGTTTTATGACTTATGATTCATTATGTCTATTTGGAGGCTGAAATTTCCATATTAAGTTCTAATCTTTATTAACGTATGAATTAATGCTAATAATTGACACTTGTAGCCATTTTCTGAGTATTGTGCTCATAAAATAGACTTTTGTAGTTAAAAACAATTTAAAACTAACAAATGCTATTTATCAGGTCATCCCAAAAGAATAAGAGATAAATCACTTGCTAATTTAATCAAGTATTAATATATATTCTCTATCTAAATCAATAAAACTTCTAACGCTGTGAAAGTTATAAAAATTCATGTTTAGACAAGCTAAGACTTGTTTGAAGAAGAACGGTATTAAAAAAAAAGGCATTACTCCTGGGATGATCTGATATATTTGCAACAGTCTGTTTAAATAATGAATACCGTACTGAAGTTTACTTATTTCTAGACAGTGTATCGAAATTTACTTCAATTATTATAAAATTATTTTAGTTATAAGTATTAGCATGGGAATTCAAACAAAATAAATTTTTAACTGTTTAGAAAATACTTTCTTAGAGAAAAATAATAAAAATTTAAATAATACTTAAATTGAATTAAAACTATTCCATTATAATTTTATTTTATGTTAAAATTTGTTTTATTTAATCAACATTTTTCTCTTTAACCAGATTAATTAATATTTAAAATTGATCTAATCATATAATACACTACAATGTTAAATAAATTATTTTGTGATAAATAAAATTGGAAAAACGTGTCTTCATATTGTCAAAATGATAATTAAATATCATCAATAATAAATAAGTATTTATAATAAATTATTTCTCTTCAAATAATAATAATAATACTTTTCAACCTATTTTTCGCAGATCTGCATAATTTCCAGATGTTAGTAACGATGATAGGTGACTATTTTCGATATTTGAATTTTTCAAATATAGAAAATAATGGAGATCAATATTGTATACTATAAAAAATTTCTTGTATTTTGTGAATAAACAATAAGAAAAACGAATTAATTATTAAGTTATATTTTTATTTTATTAGTTTTCGATGGTTAAATCTTCAAAAATGAAGAATTTGCGAGAAAAATTTAAGTATAAAAAATGATTTTTAAATGCAAATCATAGCATTTCATTTCAAATACTGTTTACAAAACAATATTTTACATCACGATATGAGAGCAATTCACTATAATTTTGAAACATAATCGTATAGAATCTAAATTTTTAAGGCTGTGAGGATATGTACCTTTTTTTTAAAATAATATCGAATAATTTCTTGGTTCATCTACGTGGCTTCCAATTGGCTGCGTGTAGCGCAGTTAGACCAAGTTCTATTATTATTATCCTATCCAAGATTTTGAATTTACGCACTTTACAAATAATTTTGTTCTTCCACTGCATGGTTATTGAAAAAGATAATCGATAAAGAAAATTTAAGAATCGTTGCTTCAAACTAAAATGAAAAGCAGTTTCAGATGCTCAAAAAAATACATACTGTATAATTATGAATTTAAATATTTCGCATTTTCAAATTAATTTTTTTTATATTATATACATATAAATTCTTTGAATTTTATCAAATGTTACTTTATGAATTTAAATATTTCGCATTTTCAAGTTAATTTTTTTTATATTATATACATATAAATTCTTTGAATTTTATCAAATGTTACTTTTTTTTATTTTGTTTAGAATAAGAAAACTGAATGATTTATTAACGGATAATTATGATTAATTAAAAAAATATATACAAAATTAAAGTGTTTGCATATGTGTGTGTATATATAAATATGTGGACACATTGTCGTCTTCCCACATCCACGATTTGACATATATTAATAAAAACCTTAGAAAGAATGAGAAAAGTTTATTCCATTTCAAAAAAAAGTAAAGAACATGGCGGCAACAACTCATGTTGCCAACTGAAACAAATAATAAAATACAAATAATTAATAATTAAAACAAAGATTATATTTCACTATATCATATATACTATATATATATATATATATATAGTTTTTCTTTTATTCTTATATGATTTAAATAATCAGTTTAAGATAAGTAATTTATAAAAAATCATTAAAATTCAAAAATACCTCTTCTAAAGATATTCTTTATAAACAGATGCAATTAAAGCCAGCAATACGCCCACATTATTGGCATGGATATACAGTATATTTTTTATTATACTCTACTAAATTTTGATAATAAATAATTATCTGGCTTATAATAATAATTTAGTATATTATTATTTATTAAATTATTATATTTTTTAGCAGAGTTGGTGTTAAGGTCTCTTGAGGAAACCCACTTACTTAGTATCATCAGTGAAGCCCATCTTTATTTGAGGTACGTCGACAAAGTTTTTGTGATTTGGAAGAAAGAGGATAAGTCAGAAGAACTAGAAGAGCTCTTCACTGTTTCCAGCTATGGCCTAAAGCTTTCGTTAGAGCAGAAGGATAAAGAAAGGATACACTTTCTGGACATCCAACTAGTATTGAGAGACCATTCCCTTGAAACATCTGTTTATAGAAAGCAGTCAAACACCTCTGTAATAATCCCGCAATGGTCAAATGACAGATGGAGTTATAAAAAAGCAGCCCTAAAGTCCTACGTAGCTAGGGTGTTATCGCATTGCAGCACGCATGTATTATTCAAAGAAGAAATGAAAACAATTATGGAAACAGCAGAAAAGCACGGTTTTAGTAGAAAACTGGTAGAAAAGATCTATAAAGAGGCTTTAGATAGACGAGAACATAATAATAATGACAATCAAGAGGAAGAAAGCCACAGCCGGCAGAACCACAATAATCCGATAAACAGAGGTTATGAGATAATACCAGATGCATTAAGAGGGTATAAGCAGGAACACACTTCTTACCGGGTCAGATTCATTGCTTTGAAAAGCAGTCGTGACGTCACCAACGAGATCTTACTTGTAGTAACGGTAGTGTGTTTTACTCAATTTCTCTGTAATTTGTCCATTTTTATATAATTTGAGAGCTTATACTTGCTTCAGAAGATTTCTATAACTCATCTTGAATAAAATAGGTAAGTGAATATTCTTCTAATATTAAATTTAGCAAAATTTCTAATGCTTTAAGATTTTTCCATTCTCAGATGCCATTAAAATGCATGCTTGTTTTTCGTTTGGTTGCTATTATATATAACAATAACAGTTTGATTTTTTAGAATTTTCTTTTTTAGAGCTAGAATGTCCTGAAGAAATTCTTAAATATTTAATTTTATCAGACAGAGGACAACTAAAATGGCCCCAGAATATATTAATTTATATTATAGTTAATTCATTTTCAGATTTTTCAAAAATTAATCAGCCAGACTTATGAAAATGCATTTCTTAAATTTTCTGAGCCCAAGAATCTTTTAATTCAACTCATAATTGAAAAAATAGAATTGCTGGGAATAGATCTTTATAATAAATGCAGTTGTGGAAATGACCTTTTAAATCTTGTAAAACAATATTTATCAGGAATAGCAAACATTTGATATTAATAATTACACTAAAATGAAAAATGATAAAAAAGTCAGCAGTACTATAAGAAAATTATCAACATTAACAAGTTTATAAATTATCTTTTTTTAGGTTTTGTGAAAATTAAGTAACATCTTTTTTTAGTAGTATATTAGATTTAAGTTGAAAATGTTATTTTTTATGTAAACTTTGGATTGGAACAAAATGGTATATTATACAATTAGCGTGTAAAAAGCTATATTGGCTCCATTTATTAGTTTTCCCGTTTATTTTCCAAAATTGTTAAATTAGTGCAATATGAAAAAATGTGCCTTTTTCCTAGGTTGAATTTATAATTAAACTACAGACTGAATAACATTGTATTCTAATTGTATTGTAAGTTTTTAAGTATATGCACAACATTTGAAGTAAAATATATAAATATTGTATAGGCCTATATAATGTAACTGCATATTTATAAATAAAAAAATATTTTAATTGTATTGCCTTATTCTTTTTTAAATGTACAGAATTATATTCATTACATTTTAAATATTTATAAAAATTTGGTTTTGAAATCATTTAGAAGAGAAAAATTCAAAAATATATAACTATATTTTGCATTTTATCATTTGCAGTTTTCTTCATTTAAATATTACCTTTTCTATTTAAATTAACGGTGATTTAATCTTTTGTAATAACAAACATAATTTATAGAATTTTAATTTGTCAAAATATGAAGAATGGTATCGAAATCAATTAATTAAATATGCTTCTAACATAGCCCTTGCAATTCTGTATGGCGAGTCAGATCTCTTATGTGACGTCACAAACCGTTGTAGCTGGCCCGGTAAGAAGTGTGTTCCATATTTTTACTTAGGGTAAAACGGGGGAATATGACCCGTAGGAGAAAATGGCCAGTTATAAGCTTCACAGATTAGATATATATCTAATCTGTGGCCAGCACTGCCTAATCAACGACTAATCTAGCACTAATAATCAACGACTGTAAGCTACATGAAATCATTTAGAAGAGAAAAATTCAAAAATATATAACTATATTTTGCATTTTATCATTTGCAGTTTTCTTCATTTAAATATTACCTTTTCTATTTAAATTAACGGTGATTTAATCTTTTGTAATAACAAACATAATTTATAGAATTTTAATTTGTCAAAATATGAAGAATGGTATCGAAATCAATTAATTAAATATGCTTCTAACATAGCCCTTGCAATTCTGTATGGCGAGTCAGATCTCTTATGTGACGTCACAAACCGTTGTAGCTGGCCCAGTAAGAAGTGTGTTCTAGATGGCCCTGGCTGGAGCAACACGGTCTAAACTGCTCCTGGTATCAGACCTGACGTTTAATATTTTAAACGAGCGCATACTCAATTTTTCGATATCTGATCCCGCAATTCGGTGTCAAGAATTTGGTTTCGAAAAAATATGAAAATATCGTCAGTAAGACTCTCCACGGATCCCATAATCTTCTAAATCAGGAGTATCCATCCTTTTGGCTTTCTTGGGCCACATTTGAAGAAAAAAATTGTCTCGGGCCGCACATACATCGAGCGCATACTCAATTTTTCGACATCTGATCCCGCAATTCGATGTCAGGAATTTGGTTTCGAAAAAACATGAAAATATCGTCAGTAAGACTCCACGGATCCCATAATCTTCTAAATCAGGAGTGTCCATCCTTTTGGCTTTCTTGGGCCACATTTGAAGAAAAAAATTGTCTCGGGCCGCACATAAAATTATACTAATTTAACGATAGTTGTTAAGTAAAATAGTAAATAATGTACAATATATATGATATCCATCATGACAAATAAGGAAAAATGTCTTCTTTCGTTCAGAAATTTTTTAAAAATCCTTGAGCAGGTCAAGAAGTTTTAGTCACTGAAATAAGAAATATTTTGGTAAATGGTTAGGTTAGCTTGGGTAGGTTAAGCCGCCATATCACACGAGGGATATACTATATCTGGCGGCTGCCACTTATAGAGCCCAGTAAATGGCACAGTAAATATTTTAGTAATAAGCCGCCATATCACACGAGGGATATACTATATCTGGCGGCTGCCACTTATGGAGCCTATCACAGGCTGGCCAACACCCTTGATGGGGTCAACTGGATGGTTGAAAGATGGGGTTCAACGGGTCGGGCTTCGGACCCCTCCTGAAAAACTGGAGGTGTGGGACCCGGATCCTCCAGGGTGATAAGCCAGCTTTATCACTCGGCCGACATTTTTAGAAAATGGAAATTTGATTAATTCGTTCTGGAGACCCCAAAAAATAGATAAAAAATTATATAATTTCTTCCTACGTTTATTTATGTGTAATAACAATAATTTATACATACACAGTCTTGCATTTTCATCTATCATGTTTATTTTCCGTTTATGGGACGTTAAAGAATCTATCAAATGTCGATTGCTTTTCTCTTTTCTTCAGGATTTTTCGGAAGTGATTAATAGTATTGTCGTTGTACAGATCTCCAAACCTATTGACCTTATACTGGTATGGGTATCATTCTAAGACCAAAAAATTGTAAAATCTCTCTCTTACCGTCTTTAATAAATCTTTGATTTGTTTTAAATTGTCTCCGAGTTCATTTTAATCGGGAAAAACTACTATTCTCCCTTCTTAACCATAATTCCAAGAACTCATAAGGCCTAAGCCTGTCATTCCGTTAGGTTAGTTAAGCCGCCATATCTTCATGGGATATTTTTATCTGGCGGCGGCCATTTAGAGAGCCCATCACAGGCTGGCTAACACCCATGATGCCCATGGTCAACCACATGGTTGAAGGTTGAGGTTCAGTGGACCGGGGCAGGACCCCTCCTGAAAAATTAGAGGTGTGGGACCCGGATCCTCCAGGATGGTAAGCCACAGCTTTCCCACGCGGCCATCCGGCCGACTTATCATTCCGTCAGTCCGCGGGTCCCACAGTTTGTTCTGTAAAAATCTTTCGCGAAAGTGGGCGTTATCCGATTTGTTCATAATCCAAACTGTTCGTTAACCGATCATCCACTTACTATATTAATCGCTTGAAATTATGAGCTTTAAAGTTGTAATAACAAACGATTTAAACGGTTATGAAAATTGCGCACCAATATCATCATGGCACTCTCGAGTTAAACATAGTAAATATTTGAAAACGAATTCAAAGTAAATCATTGAAAAACTAGATTATATAATTACATTTTCTATTAAAAAAAATGTTTAAAATAAAAACAAGGTTGCAACTTTTTTGGATTGACTGTTAGAAAATTTAGTAAACTGTTAAATAAAATACAATATATAAAAATTAATTCCAAAATTAGATATAAATTTTTAGATAGATACTTAGAAATTTTCAAAATAATTTTGAATAATTTTCATTTAATGTTATTGTTGATTATTTAATAAATACATTATTTTTTATTAAATTATTTTTGAATTATAAATTATTCATTTACAATATCTTCTATTAATACCTTTTTATTTCAAAAAGACAAAATGAAAATGTTGATAATTTCTATATATTATCATCATTATATACATTTCTTTAGTAAAAGTTCTATAAAAGCATTAGAAAGTTCAAACCACATTTCTGTCAATTTTCATTTTAATACATATTCAAAAAAATGATGAATAAATTTTTGATCAATATTTCAGAGAACAACATTTCACACTTTCAAAGCAATACAATCTAATTTCATTAAAACAGTAGTTTACAAAATTGTCCATACTAAGCCTATAAACAAATAAAAGAAAATTTAGTTTTGGTATTTTCTTATACCTAATGTGGGATTAAATATTCTAACAAAAATGTAAATTATAAAAAAAATATTCTAAAAATATAACTTACAATATATCACATTTCCATCTTGAACATATTTTGTGAAGCTTAATATAATATCATAGTCTTATAATAAATAAACAAGATTTTTTCATCATCTATCAATCAATTTCTTGTATTAAAATGCATACAAGAATCTTGTTTGTTATATTCTGCAGTCTGTATTACCTGTATGCCAGAAAGTGAAGTTTCCTCTTGTGGAAGTGAAGAAATCTTACAACCTGAAATGTTTAACCACTTAAGTCTATCATGAAAAATGTCAACCAAAGCTGCAAATCCTATAGTTGTCAATTCAGTTTTACATAAACATAATGCTTTTAAACTAGGCAAAGGTTTCACAGCAATACAAGTTAAAAATGCTCCATCATGTATTGATGTTCTTCCCATAAATAATTTTTCTAAAGAATCACAGCTTTTACTCAAAATGAAAAATGCCATAGTTGTAATTTTGGTCCCCTCCAAATCAAGAACAACAAGGTGTGTCAGTCTAGTAGCAATAACACTCACTGCAGCATTAGTGATATTTTCACAATTTTCCAGATATAATTCTTTCAGATCTGGCAGCCAACTCAAAAATGGCAGATCATCATCTTTCAAACACCAGCATCCGTTGAAATCTAAACATGTTATTTTTGGCCCATCCATTCGAGATGCCATGCAAAATAACTGATCTGTCATAAAGAAACACTTACGAAGGGACAATGTTTCCACATTTTGGGGCAACTGATCTAATGTAACAGCAGTGTTCAAATTCATGTTTAACATATATGTATTTTCTAATATCAAAGTGTGTAGTCGAGGACATTTATCAGAGAGGGCAGTAACCAATCTTTCACTCAAAGGGGACTTCGATTTTGATCCGTGAACGTGAAGATGGACAACAGAGGGTACCAATACACTAATCAGCTTCTCCATAGCCTGGTTACATAAATGGACATCACTAGCATCCACAACTTTCCATAATACCTGAGATCTTGATAATTGATACCAACGTTTGCAAACTCTGTAAAATAAACAAAAATTTGTGATTTAACAAACGTATATTGCGAAAACTTGTGACTAATCGATTTTCAAACAAAGAAAGTTAAAACATTCACCTGCCCACTCTGCACAAATCACCGAATCTTAAGAATCCAAAAATATTAAGAACCACCACATCAGGCAGATCTTCTCCTTTCAATTCTTTCATATCAGATCTATAAATACATTAAATACATTAATTTACGTCATATTTATCTTAATAAAGTAAGTTAATCCTCTAACCTTTAATCCTTGTTATTTCTGCTACAGCACCCTCTATACGCGAAAATTGTACTCATTATTTTCGTCATCGAAAATAAGTATAATTTCTTACAATATTTAGATAAATACAGTATAGTAAACCAAAAAAATTTAAAAAATTAAATTAAAATGATAAATACTTACAGTTAAAAACAAAATTTTCACTTTAAAACTATTCTAATTAATTTGAATTTATATTAATTTATATGGAATTAAGAAACAGGCTAAATATTAATTTTAGTAAAAATTATAAATGCTCTAAATTAATGTTATTAATTCTGAGCATTAAATTATATCAGAAAAATCTTTTAGCTAATAATTTTGGAGATTAAATTTGTAAGATAATTTTCAAATTTAAATCCAATAGATGGCAGCAGTTAGTTTTTCCGTCTATGCATATACGGAAAAACTAACACATAAACTAAACATCTTTATTGTAAATTAATCTGTGATTTAAAAATCGATATATTATACTAAATCTAGCTTGTTTCTTTCAATTATTTTGTTTAAAACATTATTTACATAGCTAAATTAAAATAAAAAATGAAAATTTCACATTCTTTAAAATTAATATTGTATTTAGTATATGTGGCTTCTCATAGATATCATCCATTGATGTACAGTACATATGAAATGCTATAATTGCTTGTTTTACGTGCCGGCGGTTGCTGCTTTTAGCACCGAAAACAAGCAGCACTGGCGGTTGCTGCTTGTTTTCGTGCACCGGCTGTATGGACTTTGTTGCTTTTGACAGTACTTCTGAGTTGAGAAATTATATTTTCCAGAGACTTAGTTAAGAAAGTTTTGTGGTGACGACAGTGGCGTAGCGTAGATTTCTGCCGCCCGGGGCAGATGCCAAATATGCCGCCCCTCCTCCATGCAATAATTATTAAATGCGTCAGTGCTAGGTATTGATGGAGGAAGATAAACTTTTCGAAACATATTTTACTGCAAATATTGTTATTTTTAGTAGTAATTTTAAAGTTAAAAATTGATTTTTTTCTTTAAAAGGATAATTTCTGATATCAAATGGCTTCAATGCAAAGAAAGATGAAAAGTTATTTTTAAAATAAAGATTTTAACAAACTAGTTTAATTAAAGTCAAGATTGCTGATAAGTTAAAATATAAATTATGGCAATTTAACTAACAGAAAATTTAAAACCTTATAATAGCCATAATTCTATATGGGAAAAAGTAATAGTGTTAGTTATAAAATTTTAAAATCCACATGGTTTAAGCCCTCATCTGTATTTTTTTTAATTATATTTTTCTCTTACATTATGATATTCATACCAAAAGAGAAGTTAACTTCACGAATATGCAAAAATCTAAGTGTTAGTTAAAACAGCTCAAAATTCTCCAATAATTAAATTTATAAAACTACTTTCTATGCCATTATTTAACAATTTTAAGAAAATATTCAGTAATTACATAAAATTATCAGGCATATCAAAATTTTAAAAATTAAATGAATATCAGTGTCTAAATTACACAAGATTCAATGAATTTCTAAATTTCTATTTACAGCAGATATTCGAGTAAATTATGAGTGATGATAACTGATATAGAATTATAAGTGATTATATAGAATTCAGAATTCGAGGTATTCTGAATTCTATATCAACAGGACGTACTGTAGAAACAGAAAACAGATGCCCAAATGTGATGTCACTTTCTGTTTATAACATACTGCTCGGAAAATTATGAGCATAAAAAATTCAACTTTTTAAGTTTTTGCAGCTCTTGCTGTTGCACTTTTAGCCAGTTACGTGTCTCGCTTGGAGTGACGTTTGTATAATGTCATGTTGCTTATAAGAAACAAGTTATCATAGACTTTCCGAGGAGATATACATTCTAAAATCTTGCGATTCTTTAATAAAGTTCGATAAATTTAGAACATAATTGTCATCCAGCGATTAAATATCGAAGCATATGAAGACATATTGAGAAATCTTAATTATATTGTCTGGGAGATTATCAATAAATTATTGCGAAAATGTTATATTTTCTCTGACATAATGGTTAACTTAAAATTTGTTTTATTTATTAAAACAGTATAGATATAAAATTAATATCTATCGGTTAATTGAATCGACATCATTGTTGTTATATAAATACAGTATTTATTTTTGTCTGAAAAATTTTTAGTGGCTTGTCAATGATCATATGTTTAGAGAAAACGTAATTAGAAGACATTATAATATTAATTTTATATTTTTCGCTAATTCTGCGCAGTTTAAAACATCTAAAATTTTTATTAAAAAATAAATTGTTTTTTTGCCATTTTTTATAATCTAGTTTATTATGGAAGTATACTTTAAAATATTTTGATAAACTAAATTGTCGGTTGTATAGGACCTGGCTTGTTGAAATTTATCCTCTATCTAACAACTGATCCTATCAGGGATGAAGGTAGCCCCATTCATGGATAGTCGTAATGCACTATGGAAATGGCTTAGCAGTGGCGTAGCGTAGGTTTCTGCCGCCCGGGGCAGATGCAAAATATGCCGCTCCCCACAAAATATGATATTATTATAAAGATAAAATTTTCTAGAGCGAGGAAAATATTAAGCTGCAAAGAGATTTTTTTTCTCCAAAATTTAAAATTCTTACAAATTAGAAAACAAAATTTAATTGCGAAAACACGTTTTGAATTCTAATACAGGAATCCCTTGATTAATGTCGTTAACAAAACCGCACTAATCAAACTAAAAAAATCAATGGGAATAATTATAATGAATCCTGGAAAATATCAAAATTTTAAACTATAAAACCAATGGGAATAATTATAATGAATCCTGGAAAATATCAAAATTAGTTAATAGGAATAATTATAATGAATCCTGGAAAATATCAAAATTATAAAATATGTATTTTTTTTCCCTCTCAAAATGTATCTATATTGCATTACATGTACTTTAAACTAATGGGAATAATTATAATGAATCCTGGAAAATATCAAAATTATAAATATGTATTTTTCAGAAATCCATTATTTTACACCAATTACAGAACATAAAATGAAAGAAGCAAAACTAATAAATTAAAAAAAAAGAAAATTCCTATAAAAAAAAGGAAAGATTTTTCATCTGATTCATAAACATAACTTAAAGGAGTTTCTTCTTTCTTTCCTTTAAAATAATTCCGGATGGATCAAAAATGAAACAATTATAGTGATGAAGAATGATCAGTGAGTGTGTGTGTTCGGCTGTCCCTTTATATTTTTGTTTTCGGTCTACCCAATCACATCAGTAGAGAGAGAGGTTTGAACTCATTTCTGACCTTATTTGGTCAAATTGCACCTTTTCTCTTCCATTGGGATTTGCAGGTGGACCTTATTGACAGGATATTTTACAATATTGTTTTTCCTCACTTGTCAGATCTCCAGACCTGGATCTTGCAGCTGTTTATAATTTGATCATTGTTTCTTCTCTCAAGGCATTGTTTATGGTTTGTTTGACAGTTATAAAATTCTTCCGCCTCCGTCCAGTTTAAATTCTCATTTACAATTAAACTTTCCCCAATTGAATTGGTTAGTTTTTACAGTTTAAACTACCTGCGTCACACCTGCAATCTAGAGTCCTCAATATGGAACATAAATTTAATTTCCGATTTTTTTACTAAAAAATAAGTTTATAGAATATTGATTTGGGAATTTTGGGGGCTCTAGGTAATTGCACTTTTTGCTCATAGGATAACGCACCATTGCTGGTGTTTCCTTACTTTAGATAAGCAAGGTACTTATATATGTCTATACTGTGTTTGGAAAGTTGACACTTGCTGATCTCACATCTAAATTAATATACATCGACAAAGAACGAAATTTGCGAATCCAAACTGTTTTTAGATCCGCAAGCAGTGCACGTGTTGTTAAAAGACAAGTTTATGGAGAGTACTGGGAATATACTTTGCGCAGTCGCAGTAGGTAGTTACTGCACAAAATATTGTTGCGGACGTTTTCAGCTTCACTGTTTTTGCGGAGTTGGATCTCCTCTAGTCTTCTTAATATTAATTCAACGATAGGGATTTTGCCGCCCCTAGCAAAGTGCCACCCCGAGAGGAGCCCCCTTTGTCCCCTTACGCTACGCCACTGTGGCTCATGGTTGGAACTGACCCCACCCCTTAGTAATCTCTCTGATTGGAAAAGGGCGTAATAATACAAAAAAAAACACAATTACTGCAGAAAGTTTCTGGGTTCATGGATATATTTATAAAATATATTTATAAAGTTTCTGGGTTCATAGATATATATTTATAACCCATCTGCTGATTCATTTTTTCAACGTTGTCAATTTGAATTTATTTTTTGCTTATCTTAAAAATAATGCTTTTTTAATTCTTGCGCACCCCTTGCCATTGAATCGCACCTCACAGTTTGGAAAACACTGGTTAGATCAACAAACTTCAATTTATATAAATATTAAATATCAACTTAAATCATGATATATCTTCTATTCTTATTATAGGTTTATAAACTATAACACAGTTACTTTTTAACTACACAAACTACTGAAGTCTTTCCTTTTGCATTTCTGATCGGCGTATAAAATTTCAGTTCAATATATTTTATTTCAGATTATAATACATTAAAGCATTTTAAAAAATTTCTTTAATAGAGCAACGTATGCAAACTATTTCCTGTAGAAAAATTAATATTTTTTATAATTCGGAAAGAAACGAAAAAATAACATTATTTTTCGAATCACATCAAAATCATTTTCGTAGTTACTCCATCTCTCGGTGAATTCTAAATTATTTTAAATATTTCCTGTTGAAAAATTTAATAAGGAAGTTCGTTACTAAAAATTGGATTATATTACACATTTTTAAG
Organism: Olivierus martensii; assembly: GCA_000484575.1. Classification (NCBI taxonomy): domain Eukaryota; kingdom Metazoa; phylum Arthropoda; class Arachnida; order Scorpiones; family Buthidae; genus Olivierus; species Olivierus martensii. The sequence continues at coordinate 20,054 of AYEL01073851.1, forward strand.
GGGTTTTAGTTTATATAATTCGTAATATGAATTTTTAACATCATACATATCATCATTGCATAATACATGCAAAAATTACCGATAAAAAATAATTAATGGATAAAAATAAGTGGTGTTATTGATCTAAAAATTAGTTATTGTATACTATTAATTGTATGTGGCCTTTTAAGAAAATCTTTTTAATTAATTTAATTAAAACAGACAAAAAATCAAATATAACACTTTTGTGGATCGAGAGTAAAAAAATTTAATTTGTTTATACTCTCGATCTCAGTTTATTATGGTTGCCATGACAATGTTAATTAAATTACTCCATTTACCATCAATAATTAAATGGTTCAAACGATATTATTTGTTTTAATTTTATTTATTTTACAAGATATTTAATGAAATTTAAAGCGATTATTATTTCAATTATGGTTATTTATTATTAATTTTAATGATTCAGAATATCATATTCGTGGTAAAGAAATTTTCGGCCAAGTACAGTAGCTGAAATAGCACATCATAATAATTATGGCAGAGTAATTTTATAAAAAAATGAGATTGAAGAAAATATTATTATAATGAATATAGACAAGCTGAAATTGAAATATTTAGAAGATATTAACTCAACTGATAAACGATATATTTGGTGATGTATAAATTTTATTCGTAAATAATTGCAGAAGCTCTGATAACCGTGATGCGATGATACCGCGCGGTATAACATTGAATAGTATGAGTTCTTAATAAATTTTAAATTTAAATAATGTTTTTCGGAAAGATATTAGATTCACGATGCATTGAATCGTACAGAAATAATCGAGTGAATAAAGTACATATATAAATGTCAGCTGAATGGCGAGTGAAAAAGAATTTGCTTATCATCTTGAAGGATTCAGGTTCCACACTTGGAGTTTTTCAAGAGGGATCGGGATCGGCTATTGAACTCAATTCTTTCTAACCTTCCAGCTGCCCTCACTATGATCCAGCTTGTGGTGGGATGTAAAAGTCGCCGCCACCAGATACATAATATCCTTTATCATTTACGGCTTCTTAATAAAACTAACCTAGTGCAGTATATGAATAATTCCATAAATATGATTTTGATATTATGCATTTTAATCCTGCATCACTAATTATCCAAAATTGGGACTAGTTTGATTATGTTTATTTGAATTAACTCGCTGAATCATACAAGCGAGATTTTAGGAAGATCGCATTCAGATTTCTATTATGGCAGGCGAATATCAATGATAGGGTCATGCCGAAGGTTGTAAGTTGCAGTTCAATAGAATCGGCTTTGAACTATCCTGAAAAACTGTATGGGACATGAAATAAACCCGCACCCTCCAAATTAGTAAGCAAAAGTTTTATCGCAGGCAACGTGTCCAACTCTCTCGTACGGAATTGAGCAATTTTAGTTTTTCACGGAATTACATGTAATTTTCAATGGATTTAAAATTTTATATCGATAATTTGAAAATCAGCTTTCTTGATCTGATTTTAAATCATTGTAAATTAAATAATAAAATTATAATGATAATAAATGTTCCTTCAACGGCATGGGAAGCCCGTGACAAAATTAGGATTAGCCTCGCAGATTAGTAATATCGCTCGCTAATTGGGAAAAATAATTAATAAGAGCTTACAGACTCATTTTCCTATAAAGTTTTTCATTTGCATTAAAATTTAATTTAGTTATTGTAACAATTGATAACTGTCGACCACGTTGGCCTCCTAGGAAAACTAATTTCCTCCCAAAAAATTCAATAGCGCATCTGGACCCATAACTCAGAATATTTATATGAAGATGCAAATCCAATCCGTCAATTTATAATCCATTTTTTCCAATACCAGCCTACACTCGTGATGTGAGCACAAAGTCTTTGCATCCAAAATGGTTCCGATATTTATTGGTCGCGTGGAAACGCATCGGCTTTCCAGTCTGGAGGACCCGGGTTTTAGTCTCGGGTCCCACCCTTTGAAAATGTTTAACATGGATCCGGGATCAGCCCATCGATTCCCATCCTCTACAATCAGGCTGACCCTTCCGCAAGTTTCAGCAATTTGTGGAATGGGCTTGTATCGCCCTGCCGCTTAGTAATCTTCCACAAAGGAAAGTGGCGTCATCTGTTCACAAAAAAACATTAAATAATAGGAAAAGTGCTAATAAAACTTAATTGATAATTTTAAGAAAACGAAGTATTTTATATAAAATAGTATACAAAGCATTAAGTTTATATAATCTTATTCTGAAAACGTTATTTAGTTTAAATCAATATGAAACGAAATTCATCGAATAAACAATAAATTAAAATACCATTGATTATAGTGATATATAAAAAACTTAAAAAATTATTTTATTAAAATTATATTAACTTTTAATATAACTTATATAAATTATAGCTTTTAATTTCAGTAATAAAATAAGACTTCAGATATAATAATTACATTATAATAATTACATTACTTGAAAACAAAGGTAAAATTATTTAACAATGGACTATAGAAACAATAATATGACATTTCCAGGTAAGTTTATAAAATCTGTAAGTGGTAATTTTATTTATATTTTTGAATTCTAGTAACGAATCATTCGAAACACTATTGGATTACTCAATGGGCAATTCATGCAATAAAAGGAGTGGATTGAATATTATACAAAGAATAAGAAACGAATAGATGAAAAAGCACATTTGAACAAAAATTAACCAAAAGGATCAACATGAAAGATTATAAATTTAGAAAAATGGAATAATTTATGAATATCACAGATAAATCTGAAAATCTGCTTTTGGATTAATTAGGGATTTCTTATCCCTAATGTCAAAAATTTGTCAGCATTATACACCGCCTCAGCTCACCTAGGCTTTTTTGTTATTAGGGATAAGAAATCCTTAATGTCAAAAATTTGTCAGCATTATACACCGCCTCAGCTCACCTAGGCTTTTTGGAGGGCCTGGTAGCTGAGCCAGCTGCTAACATCAAGAGCATTACTCTCAATGTTATGTTAACGTTGAAATAATATAATGTTTATATCGATATAAATATGGATTGTGGCCATTATAGTTACTGGTATGCAATAAATAAATGTTCATTTTCTAATCTCCGTATTTAGTATTTTATTTCTAATTATAAAATTTATGTAAATTACACATCACAACATAGTAATTTATAGAAAATTTAAAATATTTTATTTATGAACCGTTTATTTTTATTTTCTGTTAATATTTAAATGTGATCAGAAAATACCTAAGACAACAGTATACTTGGATTTTAATAATATAAAAATATTCACAGTTTGGATAAAAATTTATATATATTTATAATATTTTCTTAATTTAGACCGATAATGATATCATTCATCCAAAATTTATTAATAAATACTATAATTATATATATGTTTGCTTACATGATATAAGACGATTATTCAGTATAATGTACAGGGTGATTCAAAAAGGTTGTACAAAAATTTACAGACTTGTAGAGGATAAAATTCTGAGAAAAAAGTCTAATCGCATTTTTTGATTAAGGCTCCGGTTTTCGCTCGATAGCATGGAATGAGTGAGTAATGGAAATTCTTAGCCCTTACCGCTGGGAGTTTAAACTTCAAATTTTTGATCACTTCCAAAAGTAAAAATCCAAACGGTACTTTTCCGTTAGCCGGGCGCAAGCGAATTCTGTAATGTATAGTTTTTTGGAGTGAATCTTTAACACAACGGAATTGTCGATTCGTATTTTATACACTAGTCGGTGGGCGGCGAATCTTCTATTTTCTTGCGCCCTGCTAATGGAAAAGAACCATCCAAACTCCCAAAAGTTTTAACACACTCAAAAAAAATTGAAAATTAAAAAAATAATATTGTTATCGATAGATGGCAGGATATTCTTTAACGGTTCGATTATTTAAAAAAATTTTATCATTAGTTTCATTTTTATAATTAATCGTAACTATTTTAATATAAAAAAAATAAATAAGTAATAATAAAATAATATTTAAAAATTTTAATGGTAATTACTATCATAAATTCAAATTTTTAAAGAAATTAATGACGGCCTAAACTTTTACAAGAAAATCATAATTAAACTTTAACACACCCTTAAAGTTCGTTTATCGGTTAATATAAAATCAAATGAGGAAAGTTACAATGGGTTTATTTTCTGTGGAGAATTTTCTCACCATTCGATTCTGCGTGGGGGACTTTTAAAGGGGGTTAAAAGGTTTCGGTATTTTGTGTTCAGTGTTATTCGTATGGCTGGGGAGACAACCCTGCCACCCAATGGGGTGAAACGAGCTTCGGCGGCTCGTTTGAGTCAGTGTTAACTATACTCCGTCTCACTCTCAACTGATAGTGACATTACGCGATCTTTGGTTGTAACTATTCGCTTCAAAAAATAAATCGCAGAATTATTTCCTTTGCAATAGGTTTTAATTTCATATCAAGTACATAGTTTTTAATACTTTTTTATAGTTGTAAATAATTTCAGTAATGTACTGGTGACAATCACCGGATAAAAATATAGATCTAGCGATCGTCCGTTAACGAGATTACTGTATTTGATAAAATGGCTTCTTACTCGAACGCGAGAAATAACGTGAGAGGAAAGTGCAAAGAGGAAAGTTTATTTTTCTATTATTCAAGTAATGAATTATTGTAAATTATATAAAATATAAATATAGATATAAATGTGAAAAAAGCATCCACAGCTAACAGATCAGACGACAACGTCAACACCGGCAGCGGAGTGGTACGTTTTTAGCATTTTTTAGCACTTCGCCGGTTAATGACGTCTTTTCTGACGTCACTATCAGTTGAGAGTGAGACGAAGTATAGGGATGATTCGATACCAACGTATTCAAGTAGTATCGATACTCGAATCGAATCCGAAGATTTTTGTACTTATTGTTTCTTTAATTGTATGTTAGAAAAATAAGAATAAGCTTGATTTAAAACATTTATTAAAATGAAAAATACCATTTTAGTTATATATTAAATGAAAAACTCAAAAAATTATTCATTCTTCAGTCCTCCCAAAAAGAGCAGCTGCTGTAAATATTTTCCAGAGAGGCGATTTCTGGCTTTGCTTATAGTAATATCCGACTTTAAAAATAGCTGTTCGAAGGGTATTGAAGTGGCTACTACTATTAAAAATGACAAAGCATATCTATATATTGAAGGAAAAACAATTGAACAGCTATTTCATATTTTTCGCGTTTCTTTTTTAAAAACGAAGCTGAGGGAACCTTAAAATTTTGGGCTACTTCTTTCATAAGTTTAAGAAATCCACTTTCAACAATAGGGATTTTTATGCTACCTTTCTAGGAACGAAATTTTAAACGATTTTGGGGAAATTTAACAAATTTTACAGTAAAAGTTTAAAAGATCACAAAGGGATATTTTTACTCTGCAACATTAAAAAATAGAGGAAAATTAAAGAAAAATAATTTAATCAAACTATAAAGTTCAGATATTAAAAAAAAACAGTTGAAAATCACAAAAAAATTGTTTAAAAAAATAACGAATTATTAAAGAAAACAAAAAATAACGAATTATTAAAGAAGAATATTATTTTGTCTTAAGAAAATCTTTATAAATAATATCATCAACATAAAACAATTTTCTGCAAGTTGATTATGAGAGATGTCATCCAAGTTCTCATTGTAATAAAATTCTCATTCGTTTTCGAATAACATCTGCTTTGTCTCAAGGGTAACTACTGTAAGAGGAACAAATGGTTTTTCTTTCTTCCATCAATTATTCGACTTGCTTGATCTTTCTGATCCCACATAATGGTTTTATGAGAAAAGGGATAAAGTAAAATTTTATATTAAAAAAAAATTATCTAGCTGATTTATATATATATATATATTTTTTATTCGATAGTGTCGATGGTGAAGAAGTAAAGGAGCATTTCTACTTCCATCACTTATGTATAAGAATCCAGTTGTTGCTATGGCAATCATATCATCTACTTTACTGGGATGCAGTTTTGCTTTCGCTTTATTGCTTTTCGGGAAAAATGTTTGGGGGGAAAAAAACGATTTTCTGTAATTTCTAAGTAGGAACTATTGGAATTGGAAGTTGGATTAAAAGTCTTTCCGACGTTCTGAATTATTTTTTTTTTATGTTTTCTGTTTATGTAGAATAAATTAGCAATTTATCTTTCTCGTCGAATGCAGAGAATATTTATTACTTAAATTAAAAATTTTATAATTTTATTTAAGCGTATTTTAATAATTTTTTAGTAGATTTATAATTGTAGGTTGTACTTCTTCATCTTCGGATGATGGAGAAAGAAAAATTCTCTCCATTAGTTGGACTTTTGTATATTAAAATTTTTAATTTATGTGGAGAATTCTTTCTTTGAAAGGTTTTTTTTTCGGAGCGTTAATGAAATTTTCCCCCCAAAATTGGCGATTTATCAAGAAGATTTTCGTTTTGAAACTGTAAAAATGTTGTTTAAAGAGGGAAATTTCGTTTAATTTAGATCCGCAGAGATTTATCTGTCGATTTAACAATATTATAACAGTAATAATGTTAAATTTTAAACACATTTAATATATATATATTTTTAATTTTCTTCTATACTTTTTTTATGAAGAGTTATTTACGTAAATATGTAGATAACAACGTGATTAAAGAGGGAAATTTCGTTAAATTTAATAAAAACAGGGAATTATTTGTCAATTTAACATATTAAACTATAGATCCATTTTAATAATTTTTTAAATTTTAATTAAACTTGGTTAATGTAGTTATTTATATAAATCTATAATTAAAAGATGCGTAAAGAGGGAAATTTCGTTAAACTTGGGAAAATAGGGAATTGTTTATCAATTTAATAATATTTAAAAACAATTTTCTTCCATACTTTCTTAATGAAGAGTTATTTACCTAAATAGTTAACAACGTGATTAAAGAGGGAAATTTTGTTGAATTTAGAAAAATAGGGAATTATTTTTGTCAGTTTAACATACTAAACTATAGATCTATTTAATATTTTTTTATTTTCCATAATTTGAAGAATGAAGAACTATTTACCTAGAATTTTTACCTATATTTACCTAGAATGAAGAGCTATTTACCTAAACATATAGTTAACAACGTGATTAGAGAGGGAAATTTCGTTAAAAATTTAAAAAAATAAGGAATTATTTATCAGCTTAACATACTAAACTATAGAACCATTTAATAATCTTTTTTTAATTTTCATTCAGACATGGTTAATGTAATTACTTATATAAATCTATCATTAAAAGATCCGTAAAGAGGGAAATTTCGTTAAACTTGGAAAAGTAGGGAATTGTCTATCGATTTAATAATATTATGGTTATAATGCTAAACTTTAAACCCATTTTTGTTTTAAAAAATTGATTAAAAAGATAAATTTCGTTGAATTTTGATTAAAAAAAAAAAAAGGAGAATTATCTATCGATCTAACACTTTATGATGATAATGCCGAACTTTAAACTTCTTTAATATATATATTAATTTTCTGTAAAGCAGACTTGTTTATATAGATTTATGGTTGAAAAAATGTTTAAAGAGAGAAATTTTGCTGGTGTAAGTATAAGAAATGTTTCAGGAAATTAAATTTCTGCACGATCGTTTTAACTCCAAGAATATTTCCAGTCTGCTTCCACGAATAGTATTCTACCGATATCAGTCACAATCAGGGATATTTTATGTGTATTTAATGCCATTTTATTCCCTAAAATTCGGGAATTTTTCATTTAAGAACTTAAAAGTAAAAACTGACACATTATAAAGAAAGAAAATTCGAGCAAACATGCATTCAGTCACATAATTGTAATTAAACTTCTAGAGTTTCGTACTTAATTGCTGATTAAAATTTAATCGCATTTAAAAAGAAAATGATGTCTAAGACGGAAATATTTATAAAATTTACTTAAAAAATAAATAATTAAAAAAGAAATTTCTTATTTTTAGAAGATTATTATCGAATATGGAAGTACATCAAAATCAGAAGTAGTAAGCTTCTTTGCAAGAAAATAATTAAACTGAAAACTTCTTTCAACATTTTAATCCCTAAGCCAGACAACTCGAATATACCAAAACCTAAATCTAACTTTATTATCGAACTTAATGTCGTTTTACAGCATAGTCGATGTAATTACAACCAGAACGTTGACAACACCAAGAACGTCGACTAATGAGCTGCTTTATTATATAAGCTGCTCCGTAAAGTTACTTTTATTCGCCACCTCGCTTTTTTTTAACTTATCTTTTTTTTGTGAATATGCACACTAGTCTCATTCACGGTTTGTTAAACACGGAGATTAAGCTGTTAGAAAAATAAAAACCATTCTAAAAAAAACAATGCAAAGTAATGTTAAATAAACCCTTGTAAGAAAGAAATCAATCAACATCATTCGAAAATCCCTTCTGTGAGATTAGAACATCGAATTTTGCAATTTTTGTAACTTAGAGGAATTTTTCTCTGAAAATTTTATTATTCCCTTTTCTGATCTTATAAAGCGATTTTTCCCTGAAATTTTTTGGTCTTTTGTTCCCTGAAAGAATCTTTTCTCCCTCCATAAAAAGTTTTATACGTAAAGTTTGATTCTAAAGGGAATTTTTCCCTTTCTGATCTTATAAAGCGATTTTTCCTTGGAATTTTTCGTCTTTTGTTCTCTAAAATTATTTTTCTCCCTCCATAAAAAGTTTTATTCCAAAAGGAATTTTTCCCTAAAAATTTTATTATTCCCTTTTCTGGTCTTATAAAGCGATTTTTCCCCGAAATTTTTTCGTCTTTTGTTCCCTAAAAGAATGTTTTCTCCCTCCATAAAAAGTTCTATACGTAAAGTTTGATTCTAAAAGGAATTTTTCCCTTTCTGATCTTATAAAGCGATTTTCCCTGAAATTTTTTCGTCTTTTGTTCTCTAAAATAATTTTTTCTCTTTCCGTAAAATGTTTTATTCCAAAAAGAAATTTTTCCCTAAACATTTTATCATTCCCTTTTCTGATCTTATAAAGCGATTTTTCCCCGAAATTTTTTCCTCTTTTGTTCCCTAAAATTCCCTGAAATTTTTTCGTCTTTTGTTTTCTAAAATAATTTTTTCTCTTTCCGTAAAATGTTTTATTCCAAAAAGGAATTTTTCCCTAAAAATTTTATCATTCTTTTTTCTGATCTTATAAAGCGATTTTTCCCCGAAATTTTTTCCTCTTTTGTTCCCTAAAAGAATCAATTCTCCCTCCATAAAAAGTTTTATACGTAAAGTTTGATTTCAAAAGGAATTTTTCCTCTTTTCATAAACTCTAGATTTTTTTTTATTCCTTTTGCACTTCTACCAAAAAAAACTTTTTTCTCTTTTTTTCCCCAACAAAGTTTGTTCCTCAAAAGAATCTTTAACAAGTATTTTCCACCAATTTTTCTTCGTGTTACCCATTATTTACACCTTAATTTATTTATATAAAAAAAAAACCTTTTATTTGTGTTAAACAATTCAACGAAAATTTTTTTCAACTTTAATTTAATAAAAATCCTTCTTTGCAAAAATCAACTTAACTCCGAAGCTTAACTTATTGCAAAGCCAATTTTAACATCCATTAAACATTAAACGTCTATTAACGCATTCGTATCAATTCTATAAGTAAAATTAAATAATAAATATAATACTGTATGACGTATAAATGCTTAAAATTTCTCTCTTTTCGAGATAACTTAGTTTAACTTAATACTGTAAGCTGATTAAGATAAGAAGAGTTATTTCTTAATTAAGCAGATGGATGAGTATTCTAAACATCCAAATTACATTATCCACTCTGTTTTTTTTTTTCCTCTCTACTTTCTTTCCTTGTATCTGGAACAAACGAAATCTTCTTTCAGACAAATATGCAGAAAATTATACTGCATCCAATACCTTGAAAAACATCTCCAACACAAGATTTGTTTGCATCAGTTAGAATTCATCAAATATTAATTGCAGATAAAATCCAAAAAATAACATATTTTTCAATTTTAAAATGTAAAAATGATTATATGTGCAACAATAAAAGGCTAAACTTAATTTAATCTAGTGTGTTTCTATTATAAATTATCATATATAGACTAGAAAATGTTACTATGGTAACAATTTCTATATATCTGAACTTTCCTCTTGGGAAATTTTGCTTTCTATCGAATATTATTCTTGATATTTTGCTTTATTTACACATCAACACTTATAAAATATATTTCATCGCATGGGAAATTAAAGGAATTCGCGAAAAATTACAAAATGACTTAATTATTGTTACCGAATCAATATTTATTTTCATGTCGTTATTTTGTTTATTTTCCGTATTTTTTTTATCATAAACTGCAAATAACGATTTAAAAAACGTAATTATTATAAGTATGGGTGTTGCAATAAATTATCTTTAGCTGCAGATGCATAATTTATGCAAAATATGCGAGATGAGAGAAAGTTGTTTTTTAGGCTCCAATAACTTCTATATTAATTAAGTTAGTCGAAGTTTACGTTCTTAAATTAATAAGGTTTCTTTGTTTTTCTCTTTTGTATTGACTTTCTCATCAATTCCCAGAAGATATTCTCTTCACTTCTACATTCAGTTGGAAGAATACCTAAAAATAGTGTAAAAAAAGAAGAAAGGAAGTAGTTTCTTTCTTATAAAATTCTTTCATAAATGCTTTACTCTTATCGATATCATTATTTCGTTGAAACAAACCTGAGAGAATCATCTTTAACGGTTACAATACCTTAAATGTTGAATGACCGTTTCTAAAACTCTTCTAATGATCTTCTTTGAATGATTTTAGTTAATTAAAGTTTGCAAATTTATAAATTTGGACTGTAAACAATATTTTAAACATGTTTAACAAAAAGTATTCCGTAAATTACAGTTAAAATTAGGGCGGAAAGAATTTTCTCAAAGCAGTTTTCTGTACTTCAGTTTTATAAACAAGATGTATTAATATTTTTATATCTTTTATTATCATAAATTATGATTTTTTAATTCCTGTTTCTGATTGGATAATTTCTTTAAATAAATCTTTCAGTTTCGCTTCTTTTATTTTTTTGTTAACGCCTTTGTTTAACGTCACTAAATATAGACCAATTAAAGAATTCATAAACTATTAAATGATTAATTGCGACCAATCAATCCAATACTTTTGTATGGAGCTGAAGTAACTAAACAAACAAACTTCTTAGCTTCAGTTCTTTATATATATATATATATATATTATTATCATTCTGAGAAGCAAATTTTTAACGATAAATGAAAAACAAGCGGTTCTAAAAAGAATTAATCGCCTGCTTTCGAATGTGCTCTTTATTTTGAAACGATTAAAGATATGGTATTAAAATATATATCATTAGATGGTATAACCTATACATTAATATCATAAAAATCAAGTAATTTAATTATTATAGAAAAATTCCTAAGTTTGAACGTTCGCCATTTTTAAACGGATGAAGCGGCAGAGTTAATCAATCTTATTTCAGTAACCCGACTATTCAAGTAAATTTCATAAAAATTAATCAAATAGTTATCCATAAAAATTAATCAAATGTCCATTTTTAAATAGGTGAAGGAGAGAATAAAATGATGCGGTGTCAAGATCATCTTTAATGACAGATCATAATCATTAACAAATTTAATGAAAATCTACTAATTAGTTCAAAAGTAATTAATGAGGCTAAATAACCTCAATTTCTTTCGGAAAGTAAGCTAAGAAGAATCATATCTTATCAAAGATTTAAATAAATTTTTTTTTAGTTTAAAACAAAATAAATCTTATAATTATGTGGAAATATGTTTATTGGAGGTGGAAATGCAATAGGAAATTGATTATCTAATTTTTCTTAAAAAGTTAGCTAGCTTAAATTCTTGGATTTTTGCCGAATCATTTTTAAACTGGAGAAGAATTTGATTTTATAGAAATAAATATTTTTCAATAAATTAACAATTATGCTGAAATAAATAAGACAAAATGCTCCTAAAAACCTTTAATTAAAGAGAAAAATTTTGTACTGTAGAAATTAATCATTCAAAAACATTTGATATTTTAAAAATTCATAGTATTAAAAATCAAAGTGTTAATACAGCAAAATTTTAACATTTTAATAATTTGATAAATTACTTAAATAATATTAAATCACAATCTATATATTCATTTATCATTACATTCAATTTTATAAAAATCAAAGTTTTAAAGTATTAAAACCTGCTTTAAAAAATCTATCTAAAAAATTACTCAAATTTTATAAAATACAATATAAGACAATGCTCAATGATATTTTTAGATGATATAGAATGTCTAAAATTTTACATAGATAAATTATTTAAAAAATTAAAAAAAAAAGTTTAAAAAATATTTTTGAATAAATTAATTCCAATTACGTCTATTTATCATCATTATGCCTATTATATTTTATACAATTAAATACATACCATTTTCATTGCTTTTTAATAGAGATCTATATTAACTTTTTATTGTTTGCAGTTGTTTGCAGTTATAGATCACTAAATTAATTCAAAAATTTCATATTATTTTTCTAAAATATCTGGATCGCTTAAAGCTATTTAGATATACAGATAAAACAGTGAATATTCACCTTCTTTAAAGCAACAATATATTTTAAACTTTTATCGTATATATTATGATCTAGTTATAATTGTCATGTTGAAATCTTATTTTTTTCGTAACTCATAACCACATTGATTTATATTGATCAAGTTTCTATGACATTTTAGATGAATTAATGCAGATTCGATTTCTGATAACAGATTCAATAACAAGTGCTAATGCAATGTTAACATGATCATAAAACTTCTGATTATTCAGACGTCATTATGGTACCATCATCCATCATTAAATGCTGTACGTTTTTTTTTTTTTTTAGAAATCTTAGCTGTGGATTAATAGCTGAATGAAATTAAGAATTATTGAAAAATATATTACAAAGAGAATGTCAGAATAATAGTCATACAACATTTTTTAATGATGATAACTTAGAATTGTATCAGGGAGATAATTTAGATATGAATATATCATCCAAAATAATGTTTCACCTTACATCGCTCTCTGGTACCCTGTAAAAGTAAACATTTTAGAGAAAAATTTGAACTTTTAAGAAAAAATTAACTTCTAAGAACTCAAACAGAAACAGTCATGCTATATTTTATTTTTTAAACCTATTCACATTAATTTCTCTAGAATTAACGATTTATATAATAAATATATTGTTATATATTGTATGACTTCATTAAATTATATCAGAAAACAATGAGAAAGTTAGAACAAGTTCAAATCGCAAGATTCTAGATACACGACTATTTTATTCCTCGCCTCGCTAGAATCGCGATAGAATTTTGATCCCATTTTAAATAAATACTGTATACTTTTACAATGTCGATTCTCTAATTTCTTAATGTTTATTCTATATCCTACATCATAATAATATAGAAGATAGATTATAAATAATTTTAAAATATCGGCAATTCAGTTATAAAAACATCAGTTAACTTTAATAAAAAATTCACGAAAAATAAAATTATTTCAAACAAGCAAACAATTATTTCGAATTTTTACAGAAAAACGATAAAAAATATTTATTTATTTTTTTAATAATTATTAGGAAATCCCACAAAGGATGACGTAATTGAATTTAGTAAGCAAAACATTTCAGGATATAAAAATATCCATTGTTTCTCAACTTAAATTTCTATGTTTGTAGAGGATATAATATAATGGGGAAAGCTTTAAATAATTTTTAAAAATACATGACAACACTTTCCTATTCTTGTGTAATAACGTCTATTGAGCTGCATCTTCAGAAGAAAAACGAAAAAATATGCTTAACTATTAAAACATTTCCAAAAAATTAATTACCTACAAACATAATAGTAGATAAATAAAATTTATTCAAAGTAATCTATTGAATTTGTATTTTTATTTCTGATCACGAGTAAATTATTTTTTAAAAATTTTGAAAAATTTTGAAATTATTTAAAACATTCTAGATTTGATGCAAACAAATTAAAATATGTTCATATATTATTTTGCACTGATTTAAGTAGTCAGTTGTCTTCACATCGAGAGAGAAATTTCACTTAAAATTCCCCGAGAATGGAAAGCAAAAAATTTTCACTAAAAAAAAAAAAATCCCCTTTTTCCTCTTTACTAGGAAACACCTTTTAAGTAAGTTCAAATATGAATAATTTTACATTTTATTTTTATATAATATTAATTATGATTGAACTGATCTCTCTGCAAACATTTAGATGATCATCTTCGAAATGGAAAGATGCCTCAACAGGGATGAGAAGAAAACTGAGGGGGACAGAAAAATGACATTATTACAACCTTCAGATATGGAAAAATCCTGCCTGAAACCACGAATCCATAATCACATTAATATTTTTTTGTCCTAAAGAAATCGCAAAATACTTATAAATTATACAATAATTATAAACAAGTATAAAATTTAAGAAAGCAAACTAATAAATGTGCAAAATATCAGAAATAAAAAAAAGCCTCGCATTAAAGGCTAATAAAGAATCTTGTAATAATTATTTTATTATTAAAGATAAATTATTGACACAATAATTTAAATATTAATTATTTTTTATATAATATTTCTGCATAACGATTAATAATAGTTAAGTAAACGAATGTAAGTAATACACCAAACAAATAAACAAATTCAATAGATTATATTTAATAGTCATAGGGCCCCCCACACAGTTAATTTCACAATATTCAATAATTTCGACAGAAATATTTTTTATTTTTATTTTTTTTTATCAGCTATTACATATATTTCATATTTTACATAGCAGATCAGAATTATTTTTATTGTCAAGGGCAAGGAAAAACATTTATCATATTATATTAATCGAAACGTAGGCTATAAACAACCACGATATTAAATAAATACTGTACAAGAAGTAATAATTGAATCTATAAGAAGCTCCTTTCTCGTAATAATCATCAAGAAACATTTGAAAATAAAAAAAAAAATACAAAAAATTAATAATTTTAAAACGTAAAAATCATGATTTAATGTTCGTTTATATGCTTATTGCTCATCTTATTTCTACAATTTTAGATGACTTTTGAAGAATTTCGTAATATTCTTCCGATGTTGCGAAAAGTCGTCATTACTTTCGTCATTTATATCTCGCTATCTGCAATTTCTCTCGAAATAATTGACTCCCACTCAATAGATTTTCGTAAAATTCGATTCTGGAGTATGTTACTAAAATCCGTCGAAGAAATCCGATTTTTATTAAAGTCGGATAAAACTAACAAACACTATTCTATTCGTTGATAGCCAAATTGAAGCTAAGCTCTGTTACAAGTTAGTTTAAGTAAATTGCTTGCATGGTGTATCTACCAACGTTTAGTGCTAAAATAAAAACAAATAAATCAAACTGTATGAAATTTAATATAACTTAAATTTTAAAACTCTGATTTCTCACATCTTATATTGGATCTTATATAAATATTTTTTTTGAGTTTTATTACTCTATTGCATGTATTCGTTGCAATATATAAGTATAAACGAAATAAAATGATAAACTACCGAATATTTACAATTAAATGAGCACTTTGTCAATTCATGAGAAAATTTTAAACGATACCCTGTAAGTTATACTAACCAATTTTCTTTTTAATGGAACAATCCTTTAGAAACGTGGCCTTCAACAAATACGCAATAATAAGCTTAGGTCAATGTTCAGTCATGGTATTTTGAACGCCAGGCATTAAATAATATACGTAGAATCAACACTGCTCAGTTTTTTTCATCCTCTCTTGAATGTTTATAATAATATTTTTGTTTGCATTTACTCTAATTTTTTAAACTGAAAGCATTCTAAAATTTAGGCGTATATACAGTAAATATTTTACTTTAAGTTGAGAAATATATTTATTTTACTGGATATACTTTAGCAAAGTGACCTAAGATCAAAGTTTAATAATCACATAGAGTAAAATAAATAATCATATAAATCTCTTTCCCTCAAGAAACTTTTAATGCATTTAAATGTTTACAACGAAATTTTAAAAATGTAGTCATAAAGATATTTAAAAAAAACTCGTATTTTAAATGATGTATTTTGAGTTTTTCCATGCAAAAATTATTTCATAAATATGGAAATTTGCGTTTAAATGGAAATTTTTGATTAAAATAATACAGAATATATATAAAGACGTGGAAAAATTTCTTTCACAGTTTTTGTTTATACTACAGTTTTAAATATTTAAAAATTAAAGCACTTTTGAGAGTTGATAAAAATCACATGACTTAAAATCAATCTCGACATCTAGACCACTTGTTACGATAAATTTTTTATGTTGAATAAAACAGGAAATCTGTCATTTAAATGACGCTTTTTTAACAATTTTATCATTAAATCGGTACTTTTATACACGTATACTGTATCTTTTCAATTCTTTTTTGTTATTCCATATCAAATCTCCTTTAGAGAACAGATTAAAAAGACTAATATAATTTAGAAATATAAATTACGTGATTATCGATTTCGTTTCCGCTTTATCATTGTATATAATATAAAATAAAAAAGAATATAAGGTCATTCAAGATAAAAAGGACAAGAAAAATTTGATCGTTGCACCAATTCTTTGATTTAAAAAATGGTTCTCAACCCTATCAACATTCCTTTTTCAAAGAAATAATACCAATTTCTTTATATATATTCATAAGACTTTATTCGATCTACTTATTTCAGTCAATCCAAATAGATATTATAATAAAGTTATTTGATATCTTTATTGACGACATCAATTTTTAGGCTACAATCTCCGTAATAAACACTCATCAGAGGTCAAGTTAAGAATGGTGGAAAATATATAGTTTAAAACAATTTATCAAATCTCCTGTGTTTTGAAGTTCTCGAGTTATCTCATACAAAAACATGTTTATCTGGGAAACTTTTCCGAATTTCCAATTCGTTCTTGATTTATAACTTGAACAACGGTTTATAGCAAATATATAATAAAGTTTAATATAATTTGCATTAAAATTTTTCGGTTATTCAGTTATTTAAAAATAATTCGTCTTAGCTACTTTAACGAATGCACTGTTACAGCGGAATCAGATCAAATTGGACATGCTTGACCCAGTTGAGTAGATCGTATTCGTTTACGACTACAATATGACGTCTTAATCACATAGATAATTAAAAAATGATCTGGTTATGAACTCTAGGCCATAATTTTTAATATAAAAAACAGTTCAAAACAAAGTATTTCGCAACTTGTACTTGACGCAATTAGTTTTGAAATATGGCACTGCAATTCAGTCATAACATATTATTAAAATATCTTTAAGAATTTAAAAAAATAATTTAAATTATCTGATAA
The DNA here is from genome assembly GCA_000484575.1 of Olivierus martensii. Lineage (NCBI taxonomy): Eukaryota > Metazoa > Arthropoda > Arachnida > Scorpiones > Buthidae > Olivierus > Olivierus martensii. The sequence goes on from AYEL01073851.1 coordinate 37,400, forward strand.
AAATATATTTTAATTTTGTATTTTGTTATAACTATACTTATAATTGTCATTCATTTTTTAAAGTAAAACATAAAAAACTATGAATTATTATTAAGTCTAGAACACACCCATTTTAAAAGATGAATGGTACAGGATAGAATATGCTGCTCTCAGTTTACAGCCAACTAATTTGGATGTTAGTAGAAAAATAAATTACGTTCAAAAGTACGTGCATGTATAAATTACTTTTTAAAGTCGATATTTGTGTTATAGATAAATATTAATCTCTCGGAATACAGTTTTTTGGCCTTTAACAAGTTATATTATAAGCATACAGAATATTATGTCAATAATTAAATATATTGTTAGAAAATATAGATGTGGAAGTTACAAAATCTGATTTTTGAGAACAGCTAAATTATCGCCATTTCTGTCGGAGATGTAAACTTTGATTATTATATAAAGTAACTTATATACAAAGTTAATTAAATTTAGCGAACAAAGTCTAGTATCGCATATCAGAAAGATAATATGCAATACGATATAAAACTAAATTATATCCAGAATGCAAAATATTATTTTATAAGATATAATAAATCCTAAGTAAAATATTAGATATTTTAAATACAGTATAATATAAAACAGTTAATTAAGATTGATGATTTTATCACACGACCTTTTTTATTAGTCGATTTAACATCTTTTAAAAAATTCAAAATGATAAAATTAAGATTATTATTACATCAGTAATAATAGATTTCGATCATTATTATTCTAAGATCCGTTCAAGGTTTTCTACCGCCTCGAATGCACAAATTTTTGACCAGTCCCACGATTTTTATTATTGGTTTTTATTGATGATATCTGCACTTTGTACCAATTTTTTTTTTTAATTTTCTAAAATTTTAGAGCAAAACAAATAATGATTATACTGTATTTATTTTCTTTACTTTGGGCAATTTTCAAGTAGTGTGCAATCATTTAATTATAGCAAGGGTGTACATTTTGAGTTGAACTTTATCTGTAGGGGCCGTTGGCCGGATGCACACTAGATTATGTATCCGGCTGTCCATCTACCGAGATCGATTCCTTTACAATATTTTTTCGAGGGTGTCAAGGTTAGCCCATTAATCTCCATTCTTCAAATCGTTTCAAAAATTCAGTCTCAAATGTTAAATTCTCATACTGGATTCAAATGGCTATACAAGATAAATACAGCTATTTTATAAAATTTATCAATATAGTATTTAACAACAACAAACCAATTCCGTATTGTAATGAGAAAAAAAAATGTTACTGCTTTTTTACTAAATTAGCTTTAATTATACTCTCAAACCTCATAAAAATTTGTGATGTGGGGCTGCAGCATAGATAGCAACAGATTGCAGTTTACTGCAGTTAAACAACAGACTGTAGTTTCGTGTAATCAAACAGACAACAGGAAACTGCAATTTGTTGCAATCAAATATATTCTATGTTTGATTGCAGGCACTTCAGAATATAGCACAGTTGACCAACATCCGTAATGGAGTCAACTAGAAGAATGAAGGATGAGTCTAATGGTCCTGGTCTGAATACTGTCTGAAGAATCTAGGGATGTAGAATCCAGAATCGAATTAGGATTCTCCTGATGGTAACTGACCACTTTATCCTGCGGCAATCTAGCTGATAATAATTTGGTGAAATTAAATTTTTTGAAAAGTTTTCAATTTAAAATTAATGCTCATATTGATTTTCAAACAATGGATCTCAAATAATTTTTGAAAAAGTGTGCTCGTCAGAAGCAACTGAAATTGGAAATGTTATAAAACAACTATTACAAGTTAATTTTACAAAGAAATATCAGGAGTGCAAAAAAAAATTTCATTCAAATTCTTTTAGAGATATTGTAAACATTATTATAATATTTGATGCCCGAATCAAGTGAAGCAGGTGATGAATGACTTGCTCAATATGAATCTGTTATATTGGGCAAAATTTTATTCTGACTTGTCAGCAATTTTCCTTTATGTCAAATATGTAGATAATAAATTTTTTCCTCCAAAGCGTTTAAACTAATAATGTATACATATTCCGTTAATAATAACGCTTACGTGATTTTTTTTATGACTTCCGTATTTATGAAAATTATTTTAATTGTTAAAATAAAAAGAAAAAATTATTTATCCAAAAATTCAGAAGTTCAAATGATGTTTATACGATATTTTCATATGAATTGTAAATTATTCATCTGATATATTTTCTGTTGTTCGTCATATAGTAAGCTTTTTCAAGATCGTTACCATTGGAAATCGGATAGTTCCATTTTTTCAAATTTTCTAATAATAAACGATTATTATTAAACTTTATTATCCATTAGAAAATTTTAATAATAAAATAGTAGGCCTATAATAATAAGGCGGAATAAATACGAAATTGTTTTACTTAAACGTGAAGTGAACCTTATGCTACTGTTTTGCTGTTTTGCATATATACGAAGTTAATTATTAACAATGCTGTATACGTATAATTAAAGTCATTATTAACACAAACAATAATTTACAAAAAATTAATATCTGCCTTAAACAAATAAATTATATATGTATTTATATAGAATAATTCAAAAAGGTTGTGCCAAAATTTACAGACTTGTAGAGGATAAAATTTTGAGTAAAAAGTCTATTCTAGTTTTTTTCATTATCATTTTTGAACGTTAAATTGCTATTTTCGAAGATAAATGTTACATTTGTAAAAGAATTACATTTCATTTAAATAATCGGTCGCTGTTTTAATAAACAAACAATCTGTTCTCGATGCTCTAAATTTTTAGGATAGTTTTTTAGTAGTTAGAATTTATAGATGATTTTAAAAATACAAATAAGCATATTTTAAAAATAGTTTTTGACTGAACGGAAATGACGTCACAAAACTTTTACGCGTTATATCTTTTAAACAGAGCCTCAAATCAAAAAACGGGACTAGATTTTTTTACTAGGAATTTTATCTTCTACAAGTCTGTAAATTTTGGCACAACCTGTATATATAAACACACATTTATAATTACATATGCATGTATTTACTGTATAATATACTGAATATACACATATTGTAAAATTATTGATTTCAATATTGATAGGATAGAATAACAAAACTGTATTCTTTTCTCATTTAGTATAATATGCTGTAAGAGTAAAATGTTTACAAAGATAATTTCCAAGGTTTTTTCCTCTCTAGAAGTTTGGCTTTCAAATAGGATGTTCTATTTTTCCTCAGTGTCATATACAATATAGTTAATCTTAATTGAATCATTAGAAAAATGTGTCAAGGTATGATTGATATCCTTTTCTGATAATTATTTCAATATTTTAGTCATACTTTCTTTAATATTTAGTTTTCGTACGAGTTTATTTAAATTTATCATGTAAGGTCCCAGGAGACCTCAATAGATAAATTTTAAAGTGTTAAGAATTTGATTTTTGTTAAATAATTATTTGATTTCGTTGAAATGTCTAGAACTTTGAAAATTGTTTAAAACAAAGAAGGGAAGTGAAGTATCACATGGCCAGAGACAATAGTGTAATAAAATCATAATTCCAAAAACACAGGTATCCAAAGGACAAATATAATACGAGACATTAGGCGCATTCGGCAATTCAGATCAATCTGACTAGATATGTGAATAGATCACGTGACTTCTGAGTTTCATCTGACTCGTTTGACTTGGCATTTGCCGAACGCATATGTCTGCTTTTCTATTGACCAACATGGCGGAACGAAGTGATAAATTAATACAAGTTATTACACATATTACAATGCATTACATGCATAGTAATATCGAATTAAAAAATTTTACACTGGATTAGTGGCTAATTATCCTCAATATAAATACCATTTATTGAAATAGTTAATAAAAAACAAATATAAATTAACTTCTACATTAATAAATAATAAAAAATTTCTTTATCAATTAATAATAATAGCAAAGCAACTTTAGGACGAAGCAACGTGAGCATGCTTTTCAACCGATACACACACACGAATTCTCGTATTAATAATGTCTACTTATGTAACGAGATATCTTTCCTTCAGTTATATGGTTTTGCTCCTCTGAATGTTGGATAGAGTTGAAAAACTTCATCACATTCATTCATATTAATTTCGCATAAATATCTCACGGGCGCCGCCATGTTGCTCAGACCAATGTCAGAAACTACAGAGGTGACTGACGAAGGTCTGAGTTCAGAACTCGTCAGTTGTCTGATTTGCCGAACGCGGCACTTCAGTCACATATACTGTACGTCAGAACTCAATGCCGAACGATTATTGTTCAGATTTCTTAAGAATTCTGAATTGCCGAATATGCCTATTATCTTTCCCGGGAAAAAGGTGAAAGATAATGTCAAAATAAAAGTTTCAGATGAGAAAAAATTTAGTCAGTCGGTTCTAAGATTACTTCCTGTGCAGTTTTGTTTGTCTCCAGTTCTTGCTTAAATTTACTTCCTGTGTGGTTCGGAACTGTCACTTGTTACACCGAGAAGGTCTTCATCATCGGCGTTATTCACAGAATTCAGTGGTTGTGAAAAAGAATCGTATGTGTGCAATAGACTAAAGACTAATCCTATTGGATTAAAGACTGTCGAAAAGAAGAAAGAGAAGAGAATCATATTTTGTTGTTGTATATCAGAAAGATACAGGTATTTATCCTCTGAAATGGCATGTACTACAAAAATCTCTCTCTCAATAAAGGTTCTTGGTTAATTAAACCTTTGTAGTTGTCGTCACTGTGTCAGAGCATCTCGTTCACCCATTCGAACTCGCGCGACAGCCACATACAACCGCGTTAGGACTAATTGCCTGTTCACTTGGTCCGGCGGATCCACAATCATAACTGCATTATTTTTCTATATATTATACTAAATATTTATTATTATTCTAAGTATTAAATATGTGTTGAGGATACTAATTATATAAAAATTGTTACCGTATTTAAACTAAAGAAAGCCGAAGATGTTTTGGTTTAAATTTTGTTTACAGGTTACGTAATGACATTAATGATAAATATGATTTCATTTTATTCCGTAAAACTAACAACGTTTCAAAATTACATAACAAAATTAACATGAATTTCAACATTTGTCAGAATAAAATTTACCTTAAGAATTACGAATAATAATTAGTCAATCATTATCAGAATTGTTTTAATAATAATGTTTCGAACAAATTGATTCAAGATTTAATAGAAGAGTTTAACACTTTGAGATGATAATAAGCATTAAAGAAACACATTTTCATGTAAATATATAAATGGAAAATTTTAGTTTTTAATTATTATTATTTGGCATCCTTTCATATTATTATCCCATACATTTACAACGAAAAAAATCTGAAAAATGAACAATAAAATAATCAATGAGGAGTGATGCATAAATCTCCATTAATTAATTGAAACCAAAATCTAATACAGTGGTACCTCAGTATACGTCCGTTTTGGAATAAGTCCAACTTGGTATACGTCCTGTTCGGATGCGAAAAATTTTGCTTGGTATACGACTTTTGTTTGGAATACAACCGATTCGCGTGCTAGAACTTGTATGAGTCTGTTGTGTGTTCTCTTAAAAAACATATTCTTTATATAAAACTTGCAGAGAAGTACCATGCCAATAAAATCCAAACAAGTCTTAATAGCATTGTCTGGAATGACCAGAAACATCCTGAGAAGGCAGAAGCAAAATTCTTTAGACGGATTTTTAGTAAAAGTCAAACCTGGTGAGCCTCAGCAAAGTCTAAGTAGGGAAAGAAAGAGAACATAGTAAGAGAAAAAACACCAGAATTTTAGATCCCTGAAGTTTTATTGGAACAGGATTCTTCTTCCAAACAATAACATCTCCTCCACTTCTCTTCTCAGCACCATCCTAGTAGGCACTCGACTTTTCTCAGCAAGGTAGTGAGGTTAAATTTTCATTTATTTCATCTACTGTAATTGCTTTGCTTTTATTATTTTAGTATTATAGCAGTGTAAATTATTTTATACAACCCCATCAATGTATCATTGTACCAATAACAATAGGATTTTTTTTCCTGGGAACGGATTAATCATTTTCCCTTTATTTCTTATGGGAAAAATTCGATTTGGTATATGTCTTGTTTGGTATCCGTCCAAGGATCTAGAACGGATTAAGGACGTATACCGAGGTACCACTGTATTCATGTTTTCGAATGAATGCTGAAAATTTTAGAGCGATAAAATCATTATATGTTCACAAATTTATCAAAGAGGAACTCATACTAAAAAAGCTACATTGTACATATTATAGCAATATTCGGAATAGACTAGATAATGTATTATTTCTTAGGTGAGTCAAAATATTTCGATAATTTTTATAAATAAACCGCACAATTCCAAAATCAATAGATATATTTATAATATAAAAATTATTTATTTATATATTTACAATATTAATTATTTCTAATCAAAAAGACACTAACGAAGATTAATTCTTAACGTAGGAAACTGCAATAGATAGAACACTTTTTTTGCATTTATAAAACAAAAATTAAAATAATTAGAACTTAATTTTATCTTTGTATAAATGCTTTAATACAAAATTTTTATGTTAAGAAAATTAATTTATATAAGTTTCTTGATCGAATTTAAGATGAATAAATACTGTTTAATTTCGAATGAGTATTTTTAAATGATAATCGTAAAAATTAGACCTTAATGATTTTAAATTCTATTTCAGTTCAAATTTTATTAAAAAATAGTTTGCTTTTCCAGTTTAACATACCATTAAACTCAATAAAGGTTTAATTCTTCGGAAATATGTATAAATTTCTAAATTCCGATGTAGTACATTCTTTCCTTAATTTATGATTATTAATTTCTAGAATACGATTATTTTAAAGATACTGTACAAAATTTTCTTTGTCTAAATAAGCAGACAAAGAAAATTTTGAAACAAAGAATAAGAAATCATTAAATGCCAACTTAATAATTTATTCTTTTATTATGAGAAAAAATATCAAATTTATCAGAAAATTTATGATTAAATTTAACAAATTTTTAATATAAATTTATAATTTATATAATTATAAAATTATTATATTTTAAATTTATTATTAAGGAAAAAATTAAAAATTGATTAGTGTATATATTAATGAAAAATTTTGTTTAAGAACTACAGAATTTAGAAGCATGTAAGTCTAAATAAAGATTTATAGAAGTATAATGTAAAGATTTATATCTATCAAAATATTTAACTTCGATTTTAACTGCATACAATTGAACAAAAATGAAATAATTAATTTTTTAAAATAAGAAAAAAATTCAATTTTCGCAATCATTCATAATATTTCTTACACCTTTATTCATATAATCAAATATATTTTTTTAATTAATTATGCTATACTTTCAAAGTGATTCTTCCTCAATAACTAATGAAAATTAATGTAAAGAAATAACAGCAATAACCTAACTTGAGTAATTATAGAAGTCAAGACACAAAAGTTCATCCTTTCAATATAGTCTGATAACAGAATAACTTAAACTAGAATACGTTAAATGCTAAAACCTTAGTCTGTTCACGTATCTGAAACAGAATTAACCAATTTCAAAACAAAATTCAGAACATTTATTTCAAGATGAAAAGAGGAGTTCAAAACCGGATATTTCCATATATAGGATGAAATCTGGCATAATTTTTTTTTACACAATAATAATGATTGTGAACTTCTACAAAAACACAGCATAATAAAACTAGATCAAAATATAATATAGTCGAGATTCAATACGGTTTTATAACCTGATATTTACTTATCTATATACAGTATATAATTAAGAATAACTGATCCAAAAGTTCTTTTCTTTTGATATCTTTTCACGGATATCTAGAGATGTGTGGCTATTACTCAATTTGACTCGCATCCTACAATTGCCGTTACTTTTATAAGTTTTCAAAGCAACACAATTATTGAATTAAGTCAAGTCTTCCGTTTTTATTAAAGATTTCGTATCATAATAATCATTATAAATATTCTAAAGGATAACGCTAGTTTTATAATTGAAAAAGGTTTATCTACGTTTCCAGGAAGCTTATTATCTACATCCAGGGTAAGGTAACTGATAAAAACAACCAAGAACATTGCCACAAGGAAAACTGTCATAAACTGCTTAATTCATGGAAATTTATTTATAATCTCACCTTTTTAATAAAATATTATAAATTAAACCAAAATATGTTTGTCATTTTTATAATCACCCTATTAATTTTTTGTTTTTATAAATTTAAAATTTGAGATAATCCTGTAATAGTTTTTAATTATACTTTCTTAATAATAATAATAATAATTTCATTACTTAAATATATTTCATAATAAGATCTTGTTTCAATAGTTGTTTAAATATAGAAGAGGATTTATTGAAGAATTTTTATCATTAAATTATAGAAATTATAGAAGTTATGAAATCATAAACATTTTTAAAAATTATATTTAACTATTGTGTTACATTTTTATGTGAACATTTTATTATTTTAATGCTGCAGTTATTATTTTAAGAATTAAACAAGGCAAGGATTGAAGAAGGAAAAATAAATAAATTTATTGTTTAATGTTGTCTATGGCTTCGTTAAAGAAATTCATGTTAAAAGTTTGATAGGAAAGAAAGAAACTTTGAAATTTCAAGAATTATAACCTCAGAATACTGGTTTTGAATGTATATAAAACTAAGAATTGTTCATTCTTGGAAAACATAGGTATGGCAGGCAGATTATGATGCAACTCAGCAACAAAATGATTAATATACCTTTACATCAAAACATATTTATATATGCAGACGAGTTTGTTTAATATTTATTCTGCATTTTGATACCATGTTTAGTATGTAGACAAACAAATATATTTTAAGGAATAAGAGACTTTTTTGCTATAAAAAATGTCACTTATAAATAAAATTAAAAGAATATATCAGCTCATATTTTATCTTTAAAATTGTTTATAATATATATTTTATAAAAAAGAAATGAGTACTGTAATAATTTTCCTATATATATATATAAATTAAAATATGCTACCTTGAACTTATATATACTGTACACATTAAAAATACTATCACATTCTCATTAAACTTATAAATGCATCTACAAAATTTTATTCTAAACGAAATAATAAATTCTAGTGAATGACTCGACCTATAAAAACATACAATAATTTAATTTGTCTTAATAAAATTTTCAAAATTTATGCATTTAACTAATCGTCAATCAATGACTATTGAATTTTATCTTTTAAGTCATCTTCCGGATAAAAAATGATTTGAGAAAATTTTGAAAAATATTTCATAACGATTTCGAGATTGCTATAATAAATCAAAATATGTGGTCTACGTTAATATATACTCAAAATATGAACTAGATTGGATCGTATTATAAAAGCTATAACTATTATTTTGATATAGATAGCAACAGAAAGATGAATGAGTTAAATAATCGATATAATCTTTTCAACCATGAACTGGAAAATTTCAATAGACTATAATGATTCACGTATTTAGGAGCTGAAAGTTCTAAAAAACTTCCGAGATACTATACTATGTCATTTATTACATTCATGGATGACTTGAAACAGGGATAGACTTTACAAAAAGAGATACTTGATGCAGATGCCTATATATCTGACACTATTCTTTAACACGTTAAAAATGACTACAGTTATTAAACTTCGTCAAAATTTCAGCTAGATTAATTAAAAATTTATCGTAGGCTAAGAATAGATTTTTATAATAATTTCAATTAAAAAAGCGCTAGATATGATTATACTGTATCAATATACAGATATTTTCTAAAAATTAATGAGCAAAATTGATACAGTAATTTAAATACTGTAAAAATAAATTTCATTATCCGAATTATATGCCTATCAGCTCCCCAAGTGTAAATTCTAAAATCAGCATGACTGTGTTTAAATATATCTTTTATATAATCACTGTTATTAGTCAGCAGTATCTTTCACATGTAAAGAAAAAAAATAAACATAAAAATTCAAAAGGACTAAACTATTTTATTGAGGTAAGTATTGAAAGATGAACCTAAAAAAATATTAAATCTAACTAATAAAACAGATCATAATTAAAAATTTTTGTTTTGAGATATTTTCAATAATGTGCATTACATGTTTTAATTGATGAATTTTTCATTTAAATCTCTTCAGAATTAAAAATTATGCTTATACATTACTCTATGAAGAATACTAGGACACCAGTGATTTTGATGAAAGCATATCATCATCATCTAATGGGCTAACCATTGATACGAATCATAAAAGAAATTTTTCTAGGCAACCTTTTGATAAGATTTTTAAAGAAAGTAGCTGGAATATTTTAATCCTTTCTTTAAAGTGATTACCATTGTACCCGGAAAAGAGTTTAAAGTTTTATATTCAATTTAATTCTGATCGAAGTTCCAATTAGGAGTACTAGGACACCAGTGATTTTGATGAAAGCATATCATTATCATCTAATGGGCTAACCATTGATACGAATCATAAATTTTTCTAGGCAACCTTTTGATAAGATTTTTAAAGAAAGTAGCTGGAATATTTTAATCCTTTCTACCATTGTCCCGGAAAAGAGTTTAAAGTTTTATATTCAATTTAATTCTGATCGAAGTTCCAATTAGGTCCAATTGGATTAACATCAGATCTTTGGAGTATTAAAAGTTCTTTGTAATTTTGTTCCATTAACTAAGCATTAGATATACGAGCCACAACACATTATAAAATATAAAACCTTTTTTACTACAATTACCAAAGCGGGAGTAACAAAATTGTTTAAAATGTCGATTAAGTACCCTAGGTTTGCATTCTATGCATTTAAATTAATAATTCCAGTCTAAATCGTGAGAAAAACCTTACATTACACAATTCTTGCTTTACACTTCACAATTGGAATGATAACCTCATAAAAAAAACTTCGTCAGACATTTTTCAGCTTAAAGATACGATATCGATTTCGAATACCATATTTCCAGTTTTTAGGAAATTCGGGTCTTTCTAGTAGATTCCATCTTTCTCAACCTACCTGATCTCACTACGGGTATGGGAGGTGTAGTGGATTCTATAATAGCTCCACTTTTTAATAAATATCTATTGGAAAATTACACAAAATAAAAACAATTATACTCGAACATTGTGTAGTGATTTATAATTCTATAAAACTCACCTTTCAACAGTTTTCCACCAATAATGGTGAGTAATGCATCATTTAAATTGACCCTTAATACATGTTAATGTGATGCTAGTCATAGGAGTGGAGCCCAATCCTTTGACTTCCATGTTTCAACGCAACAGTTGATCCATCACTAATCTAATTTAGATTCCTATAAAACTTGTTTACTGATATTTCTCGTGAAAATGAGTAATATAAAACTTAAAATAATAAAATGATAAAAGCATTTCAACAGACATGAACGATTTGTTGCTAAAATGACTCGCAGCAATTAAACTCCTGATAAATATATTTTTCTATACTATGTTTGTCTATAATTGAATTCGTTTCCTTACTTTGTTTTTTTGAGCTAATCATCATATTAGCAAATAATGCAAATATTCTTTTGTTTATTTTGGAATAGGTGCTTGAATAGCTTTGTTAGAATAATTCGCTGTAGTATTTTTAAAAAATTAATTGACTACCAATTTGAAACATTAAAATTTGTAAGTTAATGTGTGATTCGTCAATTGGACTGCTGTCGTCGACCAAATGGACAGCATGGAAATGCTCTGGTTCTTTATCCAGAGGACTCGAATTCGATTTCAGGTCTTATCCTTGGAAAATTTATTCGGGAATCCTAACCGACCGTCGGAACCTATTCTTTACAATCCGACTGATAATCTCCGCAAGTGTGAATTATCTATGGAAAAGTCTGTTTTTGTTCCGTCATTTAGTACTCAATAGAATATAAAATGGAATCAGCTATTAATTTTTCACGCGAAGGTCACATTTTATTTACTTAAATATTTTACTACTGACGAATTTGCTTTTCCATTCAATCACTAGTTAATGCGCCATATAACAACAGAAAATTCTATCTGAAGTATCTGAATGAAATCACTTCATTTTTTATTTTTCAAAGGATCTGAGTTACTTCTTAGCTGAGTTACTTCTTATCTTTCAACACAATACTGAATCTTTCAACACTCGATCGCGTTGCCAGTCTGGCTAGTCTTCGATAAGTCCTAATTGATGCGCTATTCACAACTCCTGAAGACGAGGCAATGCGATCGAATACCTCAAATAAGCTAACTCATAATATTTATTAAATTATTTTCAATATAACGTGTATTTTCATAATATGTTCAATGAGCTATCATTTCCTCATTGGACGAAATTCCCTTTAATCTGCATTAAAATTGTTATTAAATTTATATCACTGAAGTTATAATGATATAGGAGTTTCTCCCCAATGAGAGGATGGTCTTAAAGACTACACAACTTTCCATTTTAATATAGATCCTTTACAAAGTATGAAAATATCGAATTTACAGACATTGGATTTTATATATAAGAATTAAAAAATACACAATAAGAGATTCATTTAAAATGATCAAACAGAGACCATTTTATTTCAAGACAATAGACTAAGTCAAACCTTGAAATACTGTATATATTTTTAAATAAATTTTTTTACTAAAATATTATATTTTATATAGTAGGCTATTGTAATGTATTCTATTCGAGTTTTTATCATCATGAAAAATTTCTATACATATATAACAATATGTTAACATAAAAAATGATTTTTATCGAATTTATAAGAATATATTATAGAATTTATAAGAATTATTTTATAGCGAAAGTTCCAATAAGCCTATACTATATCTTAAATTTTGTTTCGCGAGGAAATACTGTATTAATCACTCAAAAACGAAAGCAAATGAGGGTTACAGTTTAATTATTACTTTGCGCAATATATGAAATCAGAAATTCGGAAAACCATTGGAAGAAAAACAGTCTTAAGTCACAACAACCTAGTTACAAAAAAAAAAAAAAATCAATTGATCGTTTTGATTTATTCACGAAAAAATTATTTCGTAAAAACGCGAGCTTTATTGCATTTATCAAATATCAAGTACCGGTATTAAACTATTATTCTCAGTTATAATTTATTAAAGAATTAAAATTATAACTTGATAAAATTTAATCGAATTCAAATTTGAAAGTTTTCAATTAAATAATTGATAACCAGAATTAACAATGAATAAAAACATTAAATGCTATAAAGATCTTATTATACAAAAATACACTTATTATTATTATTAATGGGCCTAAAATTAAAAAATTGGATCTGTAAACAGGAAAATATTGCTAATATTTATTTCAGTAAAACTATAGACTACAGTATAATGTTTCTTATTTACTATAAAAATTATTTTTTTTATAGTTATAAAAATTTAAACGATACGAAGTTATTTTAAAAAAATTATTGTTATACTACTATTAGCTTTTAAAACTTTTACACCATGATTTAATAAATATCGCATTGCTCATTAATACCGTACGTGACAAAAATCAAGTAAACGTATATATGCGGTATGTAGGTTAACAACATTACGATCTACAAGTGTACTTTAAATGAAAAAGAAGTCACGCCTGGCTATTCCGAAATTGTTTCATAGAATGAAAGACGGAATTAACCATTATACAATAGAAGTTAAATAGTAAAAAAAAAATCGAAAATGCAAGATATTTCGATTCAGTAAAAACTGATCTGTATAATTTATGTAGTAGTCGAGAAATGATATTAATTTAAATTGTTAATCTTTATTTAAATTATCAAATGACGAACAATAACGAAAAGTTTCAAATTGATGTCACGTTTATAAAAAATCAGTTTATGTATTGTGATGTTTATGATGCAATCTTACGAGTATATTATAGATTTACGTACGATTTTCTAGAATTATATTTTTTTCTAATTTTATTGCTTTAAATTCGCATAAAATTCCGATAGATAGAAAATTTTAAAAGAATTCCTTTATAGTATTTATAATATGGTTACAAACCGCTCGACAACATATTAGAAAGAACTACTTAACAACATAACAAATTGCAGTGACTTCAAAACTCCCGCGGTGCAAATTTAAATAGTTATTCATTAAAGAGAAAACAAGCCTATTACACAACAAAATATCCCGTAGAGAAATTTATTATACGGTAGATTCATTATATAATTATAGGATAAATCAAAATTAATAAATAATATTGCGAGAAACTTACTTTTAATCAATTCTAGGCAAATTATTTCCGATCACATGACGTATATGAAAGCTGTAGCATTTTGCATATGTGCAGTGCCAAGTTCATTAACTCTAATAGTACCGAATTTGAAAACAGTAATTGATAACATCAGTAAAATGAAAACTTAATTAATTTTACATTAAAAAAAATTAACTTTTAAAGTGATTGGCTAATTTAATTCGAATAATTAAATTCTGAATTTTCATTTTACTTTTGAATAAATTAATAGGTGACCTAATTTTTTCGAGATGGTTTTAGTTATATTGTAGGGTAGTATGAGTCATTTTAATTAACTCCATTTAAGAAATTAATACGTCTAAACGAATTATAATTTAATGAACTTTTTTCAATATTTAAAAAAATTTTTAACTAAGTATTTTATTACGAGCAATAACTTGATCGAATTTTTTTCTAGTAAAGGTGTAGTTACAAATTTAGCATCTTATTAATTAATCATTTACTCTTTAATATTACGCTAAGTATCATTAATTGTAATTATGGAGTATTAGAAAGGCAATTAAATTATGCTAATTTATTTTATCATTAACCATCTGATAAATTGATAGAATCGATACAGTTTGATATACTGTACTGTTCAGTCAAAAATAGAAAATCAGATCTTTTTTAATATGTATAGGGATGGAAATAGGTATTTTTGCATCTAGGGCATGAAGGAGGATCTCAAATTATTATTTTGAGCCTTCTAAAATACAAAATTTGCGCCCTACTTCTGGAAACGTACAGACATTCAGATGTATTTGTTCGCAATGTATTTAAATTGTTGCCTAGGCCTCGTTTATAAACGTTATCTCGTCTCAGTCTGGCAAAAAAGAAAAACAGCGGATTATATAACGTTTCCTTCCTGCATTAACTGGAAAATGGTAGGTAAAAAACTAAAACAGTAAAAATTCGGAAGTATGACGTATACATTAAAATTCTATTAAAATAAATCATATTATATTAAACTTCTTTAATACGTATATCCGTCTTTATAAAAAATAAAATTCCTTGCCGATTGTAAATCATATTAAATTAAACTTCTTTAATACGTATATCCGTCTTTATAAAAAATAAAATTCCTTGCCGATTGACGTCAGCAAAATTTTTAAGCTTCTGTTTATATATATGTATTCATACGTATAATATTATCGTTACGAAATCGGTATACTGTCACAAATGTTGGCTTGAGGTCAGAGTGTCATATTCAACATTGTTAACATCTATATATATATATATTATAGCGAAAAGTCTTCCTGGTTCGAAATACTATAAGTGGTCCTAACGGCTCCTTTAAATCAATTTTAAGCAATTCTCTGGAGGAAATTGCTTCTTTTGATGTCATGAACCATGAAGGATATTTTTTTATTATTATTAAAATCTATTGGGAATTACGTAATTCGTATTTTTTATTTGTAATTTACTATATTTCATTCGACTTCAATTTATCTAGAATGTTTGCTTATTTCTTTTTAAATTTTAATGAAATCAATAAAATTAACTTCAATCCCACTGTTTTTTTTTTGTTTAAAAAAATACATCAATATCATTCCTACCTGTATTTATTAATTAAAAATATATATATTAAAATTTAAGAAATTAAATTTTTAGAAAAGATCTTTTTATTTCCAAAATATAAAAAACAACTACTTATGTCTTCTTAAATAATTAAAAATATCATATTTACTCAAATAAATAGCGCGATATCATTTTCATCCCAAATTTATTGCTCTGTTTAGGAGAGAAGCATTATTATTATTTTTTAAACAATATACGTGATTTAAAAAGCGCCCTCTGATAAAAAAATAATAAATGAATGAAAGTGTATAAAGTATATTAAAAAATATCAAATAAATAACAAGGCTTTTATTAAAGAGCTGTTTAAAATAATAAATGAATGAAATAGAGTATAAAGTATATTAAAAAATATCAAATAAATAACAAGGCTTTTATTAAAGTGCTGTTTATTTTAATAAGTATGATATATTATTTTAAATATACTTTCGGAAATTTAAAGGATATTATGTAATCGACATCACAGAAGAAAATTTAATCAGAATGTTGGTGCTGCCATCTATTGATAAGAGAAATAAGTATTTATAAGAAGTACAATAAAACCGAAACATCCTTAAGTAAAACGTAAAAATAACTGGAGCATAAAAATACATATCATATGCTTAGCATTTAAATAAATTTAATTATTATGAGAAAGCAATATTAATTAATAATTAATTATGACTATTTAAATTTTATATTCACAACTGAAAATTTAGTATAAATAACCCGACTACATTAAATTTAATATACAATTTTACTTGTAAAATAATTTAGAGTTTAAACAATAACAATAAAAGAGAAAAAATATTCTTTCCCATGCCGGGAATCGAACCCGGGCCTCCTGGGTGAAAGCCAGGTATCCTAACCACTAGACCACATGGGAAGTTGGAAGATATTCCTTTATTATTGTATATATAATAGACTATAACTTTCGTTTTTTAAGTATCGTTTTTGTTGTGTTTGAAAGATTGAAATTTCTCATTATTATGTTTGTCTAATTATTATTATTATTATTATTATTTTTATTCGTATGAAAATTCTTCGTTAGAAAGTACATGAACAAATAGTAACCAAATACAGTTATATCTACTATATTGTGTATCAAACTTCTAGTAGAATGGTAGAAAACAAATTTTCCATGTAGTGTAGTAGTTAGGATATTTGCAGAATGGTAAAAAACGTGATTTGAGTTTTATATTTAACTTAATGATAGTGATGGTTTATTACTAAATTTTAATTTCTGGTTGAAAAAATGCAATAGTATATCATAATTTCTCATAAATATATATATTTTTATTTTTATGCTTTCTAATTTTTATTTTCAGCCGCCATTATGCTTAAGTTGAATACGTTGCTAACAATGATCTAAATATATACTAATATATTTAAATCGTTGGTTGTTAATGATAACATTGTGTCATCATTAGTAAGTTAGTTTCCCATTGGTCAACTTTTCGACTGGAGATCTCATCTCTACTCTATGGGAGGTCTGTATTCTATTTCCAGAAGTTTGTATTCTATCGCAATTCCGTCGTCGATCTTGCCTTTCCGTCAACAATTTTGTCATTGATTGACACATGGAAGTTTGTCTGTATCGCAATTCCGTCGTCGATCTTGCCTTTCCGTCAACAATTTTGTCATTGATTGACACATGTGAGAAGTAAGCTCAAGAGTAGCCAACTGATCTCCATCTTTCAAGCTATGATTTTCAAAGCATAAAATTAATCAGAATAACAACATGCTTATATGTTACTTCCATTGGCGTCTAATACTTATTAAATATAATTTTCGGACATTTTTTAATAATAAAAGCAATATGAATATTTAACTTTTTTATGTTCAAAAATGAAAATTTAATATAAGCAAACCATGGAAATTGTAATAATGCAAATTTTAAAACTAGTAGAAAAGAAAAAAAATAACTTCCCATGCCAGGAATCGAACCGGGCATCCTGGGTGAAAACCAGGTATCCTAACCACTAGACCACATAGGAACTAGACGTCAATATCGGGAACCGAAGCCAGGCCTCCTGGGTGAAAACCAGGTATCCTAACCACTAGACCACATAGGAACTAGACGTCAATATCCCAACTAATATATTTATATATACAGTCAACCTTAGATCACGAAACAATTTACTTTACGAACAAGTTTTTCGAACACAAAGTGTCCTGGATGATGTACTGTGTCTCGAGTTACGAACAGCAAGTTGTCAACATAAACATTTTCAATGATAATGCCGTATGTCACTTTAGAAACATTTTAAAACAGACAAAAACAAATCACATTGGACAAATTTCCAGTGAGACAGAGATCCAGTGCGTCTAAACCAAATCGCTTATAAGGTAAGCGTTTCAACTTCTATGGAATACTGTCGTATGTCACTTTAGAAACATTTTAAAACAGACAAAAACAAATCACACTGGACAATTTCCAGTGAGACAGATATCCAGTGCCGGCGGCCGGATGGCCGAGTGGTAACGCGTTGGCGTACCACGCTGGAGGACCCGGGTTCGCGTCCCGGGTCTGGTCCCGGATTTTTTCGGGGTGCTGGGCCCGGCCCGGTGATCCCCGTCCTTCACCATCCGGCCCCCCTCCACGGGTGTGGGTGCAGCCCGTGGTTGGAACTGGCCCCGTCCCCTTAGTAATCTCCCTGATTGGAAAGGGGACGTAAAAAAGAAAAAAAAAGAAAGAAGAAAGATATCCAGTGCGTCTAAACCAAATCGCTTATAAGGTAAGCGTTTCAACTTCTATGGAATACTGTGATGATAAGAAAGTGCTATTGCTGACAGAAATAAATAAAAAGTTGTGATAAAAAAATTTATCTTATTGTTTGTACTTTAATATTTATCATATTGTATTTCACTTTATAAATATCTTTCTATTCACGTTTTCAAACTGCTTCCATTTACATCGGATAAAATGTAAATTAATGTCAGCATTCGTGATTAAATTTTAATTATTCCTTAAAAAATAGTAAATTTATTTAAAAAAAGCGCATCGCAGGGAATCGAAGTTACCAGCAGGTTTAACTGCGCTCGCAGTAATGGCGCCTTAATACCCTACGCTACGCCACCATCGCGTTAATACGTCTTATGCAATCATAATAAAGAATGACATATTTTTTAAATGGCTTTTTCTCAAATATGGCTGAATATGGCGCTCTCTTACTTTGCTCGAGTAGTCTTCAGTCAGAGTACTATATCATATTAATTTTTTTATTTCGTGACCCGAAGTTCGCGCCCTCCCCTTGTTAGTATTTTTGTACGTACATGTTACAAATTGGAAGTAAGTTTTTGAATTTCGACTAGAATTTTCATATTTAAGGACAGAGCTCTTTCTTTCAGCTTAACAGTGGAAAATTTATAACAATACAGTGGTACCTCGGTATACGTCTGCTTTGGAATAAGTCCAACATGGTATACGTCCTGTTTGGATGTGAAAAATTTTTCTTGGTACACGACTTTTGTTTGGAATACGACCGAATCGCGTGCTAGAACTTGTATGAGTCTGTTGTGTGTTCTCTTAAAATATAAATTCCTTATATAAAAATTGCAGAGAAGTATCACCTTAACAAATCCCAAACTTTGTTGAGCTTTGTTGGTATGTATTTCCGAAACTTCCTGAGGGGAAAGGAGAAGCAAAGTTCTTTGAACAGATTTTTAGTAAAAGTCAAACCTGGTGAGCCTCAACAATGTCCAAGTAGAGAAAACAGACAGAAAATAGAAAGAGAAAATACACCAGAATTTCACATTCCTGAAGTTTTATTAGAAGCGGATCTCCTTCCAAACAATAACATCTCCTCCTCCTCCCTTTTCAGCATCATTCTAGTAGGTATTCGACTCTTCTCAGAATAGTGAGGTTAAATTTTTATTTATTTTATTGTTGCTTTTTATATTTATGTATTTTAGTATTAAGCAGTGTTTAAATTATTTTATACAGCCCTATCAATATATAATAAACCCATAACGATAGGATTTTTTTCATGAGAACGGATTAATCATTTTCCCTTTATTTCTTATGGGAAAAATTCGGTTAGTATACGTCCTGTTTGGCATAAGTTCAAGGAACTGGAATGGATTAAGGACGTATACCGAGGTACAACTGTATTTTATTTGTTTAATAGGACATTTTTGTTACGGGATAAAATGCATTATCCTAAATTATATATTCAATGTTTAAAACTAAATTGAAGCAAACTTTCGATTTAAACATATTAAAGCAATGTACAGTATTTCTTTTTATAAATATCAAAATCTGAATTATAAATTATTATTAAAATATAAATTGTTATCAGGAAATACCTGGAAAACACTTTAGTTTTTTTTTTTGCATATTTTACTCCCCCTTCCAATCATGGAGATACTAAGGGGGCGGGGCTAGTTCCAACTCGGGCTGCACCCAAACCCGTGGAGGGGGCCGGATGGCGAAGAATCTGGATCGCCGGGCCGGGCCCAGAACCCTGAAAAAATCCGGGACCAGACCCTGGACGCGAACGCAGGTCTTCCTGCGTGGCACCCCTACGCGTTACCACTAGACCATCCGGCCACAGTCATTTTAGCTTATACTTCTGCTCAAAGATGGAAAAAAAATCTTCATAGTAATAAGCATACAGAAAATAAATTTACGTTTAAACAATATGTCTTCAAGAAATTAAGAATTACTGATCGAAACAAAAGAAAATTATCTCCAAAAAGTTTATTTTTTATAATGATGAAATACAAGTATTACTGTTGCGTCGGTTTCGAACCTAGTTATAGTTGAAACAGTTATAAGTGGTAAATAACAAAAATTTATAGATTTTTCACTAAAATGTTTGCTAGAAGTCTATACATTATCTTAATAAAAATAACGAACACAAAACTACAAGAACCAAACACAAAATGGACGTTTTCTACATATCTGACGATTGGATCAGGAACTCGAATCAGTGGAATTGCATTGACCAATCATTGATTTTATCGGTTACATCACCATCGTAAGTACTAATAATCGTAAGTCGAAGATTACCTGAATATCAATTAAGTATTGTTAATACTTAAAGAAACTCGATATAATTAAAAAGCTTCTGTATAGACCTTGATATAAAAACTTAAAATAAATAAATAAATAAAAATATATCATGTTCGATACAGTTATAATTGTAAAGTATTGTAAAACAATTGAAAAAGTGTATACGGTGCAGAAAACGAAATTTAATTCAGAATTAAAAAATTCAAAATGTGGATTATATATTATAAATTACGTAGAATTTTTTTTCATTTTGTATCATTACATAAAACATGTACAAATATTAAAATTCTGAAATATAGAAAATAAAATAGAAGATAAAGAATAAAGAATTGAAATTACCTCGTCATTGTTTGAAAGAATGAATTTTCGTTTTCATAATAATTTGCTTTAATGTTTGAATGCTTCAATGAATATTCACTATTTTCCTTATAGATCTAATGTAATTAAAAAAAAAAAAAGAATTTATAATACTTTCTGGCAGCGATAATTATTGTGAAAGCCAGAACTTCAAAGGCCAATTAGATTTATTTAATTTTTGTTTTAAATTTTAGCAGTCCGATAAGGAATTTAAGAATTATGCTTTTGAATTAAATCATTTAAGTGAAATCAGTAAAAGAGTAAGAAATCATTTAATTAAGAGAAATTATTTTAAATAAAGTATATAAAAATTGCCAGTATTACTGAAAAATATTTAACTGTATTATGTGCAGGACCTCAAAGAACTAATAATAAAATAAAAGGTATATCTTGCTTTGAAAATGGTTGATGGTCTCATCAGGATTATCGTCTAGTAAAAACACTGGATTACTATATGAAGGATCCGGGTTGAATTCCTGGTTCTCATACTGTAAATTTATTTCAAAAGGAATCTGACATGGATACCTTCTGACTATCGGCCGAATTAGCCGAGTGGAAAGGCTTCGGCTTTCCACTCTAAAGGGCCCGGGTGTGATTCTTGGATACCACCCCTTGGAAAAATTTATCATGAAATCTGACCCTGGCCATCAATCTCTGTCTTTCACAATTTGACCGTTCCGCAGGATTGGGTAACCTGTGGTAGACTTTAAAAGTGGTGCGGCTTAATTAAAACTAACCTAATCTGATAGACGATCCTACCAAGACACGCTTGGTGTGTGGACGGCCGATGATGGATACCAGAAAGCCCTGTCTCTTACCATTAGAATAAGGAAATTTTTATAAAAAATTATTGAAAAATGTTGTCCTATAGTTTTTCTTAATGGAAAGATGACACCATTTTCTATTCTGTAAGAATACTAAGTGATAGGGTAAAAAAAGCCCTTCCACACGCTGCCTATTCCTGAAGGTAACATTCGGATTGTAGAAGACAGGGATTGACGGCCGGGCCCAGATTCCATCATAAAAATTTTCAAGAAATGGGACCCGAGACTCGAAACCGGGTCCTCCAATGAGGAAAACCGAAGCGTTGTCAATCCGGCCATTCCTATATTTATAGATCGATCGGCTCTAAAAAAATTGTCATATTTTTACCTCAAGGATGAAGATCGATATTCTCGCTGCATTGTTCATTATTTCAAGGAAGGCTGTAGATCCTCATTTCTTATACATATCGAATGATCCTATCATGTTTACAATCATAACGCCTTAACTTGCCCATATCCTTACGGTATTCATGCAGATACAATAAGATCCCGCTAAATGCTTCTCCGTTTCATGCTGTTTAATGTTTTTGTTTCGATATAAGGCGGTTTTTTCCGAATTATATATTTTTTATTGATTCACTTTGGCGATGTATTTCAAACCGTTATAATTCCATAAATCCGAACTCGCACGAATTTGTTGCTTTTGATATCAATGTAGCGCAGTACATACAAAAGTTTGCTGTGGTCATAGTTCACATTTATGATCGATCATCAATTTTATTTTACAGTAATTAACGAAAAAACAGAAAATGTCAAATGAGGAAGAACCTTCCTCATCACAAACAAATTATTTACTCGAATTCTTTAGATTTTTATGAATGATTTATGAAAACAAATCGATATTATCAATAAAAATGCCTATAATTAATATAATACAATAGTAATAATATATGTTACAAAATAAATAAAAGATACGTATATTTTTAATTCACCGTCCGTTTTCATCTATCCACATTATTTACATGTTAAGATGACCTCATTTAACACTGATTCATTTAGCGCTTTGTTTTTTGGAACATATCTCCCTCGTTAAACGGGTTCTTACTATACAGAGAAAAAAAATCTTCAAATATTCTCGGAGTTCATGGAAATCTATATTTAAATTCCAAATATATATTGAAAATTATCGTTTATTAAAATAAAATATATGTATACAATACCTATTATAATATACTTTCCTATAATTCTTTTATTTTTTAATAACATTAGAAAGAACAATAGACTATAGAAATTGCTTAATAAAAGGAAAGTCTGAGAGATTCACAATTTAATCATCTGGGAATATTTATAATATCCTGTATCAATTGCTAAATAAGTAGAATTTACTCCGTTGTAATAATGTCAACATCATTCCATTTGATCTTAGTTTCTTTTTTAACAGTATTATCAATTGACTTTTATTATGCCGAAAAAATGGATATACATGAAACAGGAATGCAAAGTGAACTTGAAAAGACATTAAAGATGTTGAAAGATATGGAAATAAGATTGAAAAGTCTAATGAGATCTGCTGTCAAATATTCCTTGCCCTATGTTATAAGAATTGCGGAGAGCAACAATGTATCTTCAAAGTGTATTAAGAGCGGATTGCAATTTACAAGAGATTTAATGCAATTGAAAAAATGGACGTTGCAAAGTAAGCATTTTCCTTTATACAGTACAGTATTTACCTATTCTGAATCGGTATTAATTTAATTAAATGTGATACAAATTCAATTATAGCATGATTTAAATGAAAGAATTAAAAAAGTAGTGATTGTATGATCCAATGGGGGTTCATGACTTGAAATCCTGAGGTGCTGCAATTTTCGAAATATGCATAAACACTATAAATACAGTGTATAGGTATTTGAATAAAATTATGGTAAAAATTAAAAAGTTAAAAATGAAAAAATATTATTTATGGTCGATAAAATTATACAGTTTAGTATTATTCAAAATGTTGTCTTTAATTGAAATGTCCAAATATTTAAAGAGACGGAGTAAACAAGATAAGCACTAGGAGCAACCTACTATTAGCGCAGTCTGCATATAAACAACAGTAAACTGCGCGACGGACAGTGCTGCATTAAACGTTAACTGCATTCAATAAGGTTATTAACGGGGTTCCCAACGGGATCGATGAAATTTTTACGGGGGTCAATGATGATAAAGGGGTCTATTGGGGATCCCTAATAGACCCCTTTATCATCATTGACGATGCACCGGCGATTGATGACCATGCACCGGCGATTGATCGGCATAATCAAGATCCCATTGATTACAAAAAAATTTATTAATAAAATCGATAATTAATTGTTTATTGATATAAAGCTATATCATGTAGTAAGGAAGAAATCTTATGAAATAAATATAAGAGAAAAATACACTAAAATAATTTAATATATTTTAAAAACCAATAATATTTTTTAAAAATATATTAATTTTATATGCAATAAGTGCAATATGCAGGAACAATAGTACAAAAAATGATAAAACATAAATCATTTTTTCAAAACTTTTGTTCATATTCTTAGTATGATTGTTATCTTTAAGTTATTTATTTACAATTATTTATATTATGATTATATTGTATGCTGTATATTATAGAGAAAAATGTTAAGGGGTCGATGAAGAAAACCATTCTTTTAAAAGTGGTCGATGCAAGAAAAAGGTTGGGAATCCCTGTTATAAATAGACTGGAGTGACTGCTCCATATTAGAAAAACGAGCACTTAGATTGGTTGGCAAGTCTATGTTTAGGTTGGCTATTTTCGCGAACGTACATTCAATTTTATAGTTAATTGACTTTATTTAAATGAGATACGTCTGGCCACCAAACAAAGTCAATTAACCATAGAATTGAATGTACAGTCCCGTGCAAAAAGTTTGTCAGGTTACAGGAAAAGGTTCGGCTATCCAACAATACGCAAAAGTACTGG
This sequence comes from Olivierus martensii, assembly GCA_000484575.1. NCBI lineage: Eukaryota > Metazoa > Arthropoda > Arachnida > Scorpiones > Buthidae > Olivierus > Olivierus martensii. The sequence continues at coordinate 62,317 of AYEL01073851.1, forward strand.
CAATAATCACGTCAAGAGCACAGCGATGCTGCTGTAAGTTGGATATGCATCATTCCACAGTTTCCATAGCTATAGGGGAGGGAAGGTAGTGTGGGAGAACTGAAAATTTGAAAACTTGCAAAAGTATTACGATTATTTTGAAAGCAAGTCAGTGTTTATTATTTAATTATACTTTACACAATATAATAAAAACATAACTAGATACCGAAAAACATGACAAGTGACCACAAATATTAAGCAATAATAAAACAGTTACTGTAAACTTATGATACGAATACAATATAATAAGTTTTATGGCTCCATAATAATTTGTTCAATCTTACCTTAAAGTTAAACTTAAAAGTTCGCCAGGTCATTTGTGATGTCAACTCTCCTACATATAGGTACGGTAAAACTAAATTTAAATTTTCGTCTTTATTTGATATGCTTAGTGTTGTGTTTATCTTTTTGTGATAGATTTAATGATTTCCATTGATTTGTGTTAAGAACTTATGCACAAAGATTATCTAAGGTCCAAGAACGGATTAATTCGTTTTACATTAATTCCTATGGGGAAAACAGTTTCGGTTTACGAATGACCTTCAGGAACAAATTAAGTTCGTGATCCCAAGGTTTGACTGTAATAATAGCGAGTTTGCGCAATGGTATTTTCCGTTATAAAAAGACCTGTTATAACCTTACCCATTAGATGAAAAAAACAGGCTCTCCGAGATCCTACAGTTCATATAGACAATAAATTGGCGAGTGGCGTGTCACTCACTGTTAGTTCGCCATCAAAAGGCAAAATCAAATTTTATCTGTATAATAATCGTTGAATCTATAAGCTGCTAATCAGTGTTTATGGGTTCGTTTGTCAAAAAACTCCAAAGTGAACCCAATTATCCTTCTGGGGGCTTGTTTGTCAAAAAACTTCGAAGTGAGCCAAATTATCCTTCTGGTATTCATTTGTCAAAAACTCCGAAGTGAGCCCAATTGTCTTTTTGGTGAAGATTGATAATATCAAAAAACTCTGAAGTGAGCCCAAATGATTTTCTGGTGAAGATTGATAATTAAAAACTGTTTACATGACCAATTCATTTTATTAATGTTAATTTTTTTTTTTGTAACAACTATAATAAATAAATGATACTTTCCATATTTTTAAGACTTTTTAAATAAATTTTATCTGCATTTTTAATACTTACTATGGTTGAGGGAAGGAGCCGGAACAAATTAATCAATTTTCAGTTAAATTCTATGGGGAATCGCACCTTGGATAATGACAGGTTTGGTTAACCAAGATACCACTGTATATTGTTTACATATGCTAATTAGGGCTAATTGCTTTCGTATTTTTTTTCTCTTATTCTTTTGATGCTTTATCCAAAACTAAAAAAGGATATCAGAGTACAGTGTATTACTGACAAAATCAAATTTTTTGTGCCAAAAAATTAAAATGCAAAAAAGTTATGGCAAAAAAAAAAAAAATCATAATTCTTTTAATGGCCCCGATAGAGCTTTGTATTGTCAAAAAAAAAAAAAGTTTTTAGGATCGCAAAGGGTTAAGGGTATATTGCTGTGTGTGAATGGGCAATTGAGCTTTAATCGTTCTGCAAAATTGACCTTCACCCAGTGACTTTAAGCAATATAGTTCTTTTATAAAATTACATAGCCAAAATAGGAGAGTCCTAAACTTTTTAAAGTGGTGTATCTGTTGTTGTAGATATCAAACTACAATGAGTTAGAAAAAATACACAGTTGTATTGGCTAATAAGCGTGCTGTTAACTATATAAGTATTGCCAATTTAATTGGATGGAGTAACTGAATTTGTGCATGGAAGATGATTGTGGCAGCATCTAGGAAAAAATTCACAGCTGATGATCAAAATATAATAATGTGTGTTGCCTAAAATCCCACAATACACTATTCTGCCATAACTACTGAAGTCATAATCTGTAAAAAAAAGCAAAGCTAACAAAATTTCTGCTTTCAAAATATGAATAATTATCAATTAAATACTTCAGCCTTAATGCCAAATTATTACATGCCTATCTCATTGCTGTGATTATGTTCCAGACCACTATCATGAGTTTTTTCATTTACTAATGCATATTAAAGCATAAAACATACCATATTATTCATTAAGTACACAATAGTGCTAAATCTAAAAAACTGGCTAGATTCCTATAAATGTGGTCAATAGATATATAAAATAAATTGTGTATTAATTTTTGTTTTATATACCTATTATAAATATTATTTTGCAGATAATTTTTATTTTAAAATATAAAATAGAAATATGGAATATAATTGATTTTTTACCATACTAGCAAAATGTTATAAATTTGAGATATGCCTGTACTTATCAATTTAAATTAAAAAAAAGAAATTTGTTTATTGATAACACTAATAATTTTAAATAAAAATTTGGATTTTATATTAATTTGTTCTAAAATTTTAAAATCATATGAAGGAAACCAAAGAATCACATGCTGCACTAAATGCATATTATGATGATAATAGTGGACTCAGTATACTCCAGTTGAATATCATTTATCATGAATTTATCTATTATCATGATTTCTTTCCTGATAATTGTTAAATTTATGATAAATGGTTATGATAGCAATTATTTTACATTGTTTCATGCAAGCCCATAGGCTTGCCATGAAACAATGTAAAATAATTGCTATCAAGCAGAAAGTACATACTGTGAATATACTCTTAGGGTATATTTTATGCTTGATATATCAGATATGTTAGCTCGAAGAAAACTCTAAACTGTTCCGTTGAGATAGCTTCTATAGTCAACAAATTACAAAGTTCAAGGAAACATCGTTTTATTTTTAAACTTGGGAATAAAGATTTAAAGTCTAAAACATAGAATATCATCTTTATTGGGGCTAATTTCATTAATATTTTATTAGAGGACTACATAATCTCTGCTAAAATCTTCTCAAGCATTAAAAGAAAATAAATATAGCCTTAGCATAGGTTATTAAAATCCAAACTAGTTTAATATTCTAAAAAAACAATAAGAAATAAAGGTACTTTTGATTCTATTACTAGGATTCTTCAGTTATAAATTATCTTATTATAAACTATTAAATGCAATTAATACAGTGACAAAATTCCATATTCTAAAGAATACAACTCAAAAATTTGAAAGTTCACCTGCAGTCTCTAATATTATTTTATCAATTTCATTTTCATCTTTATAAATTATAAGCATTAAAACATTAATATATAACTATTTAACAATTTTAAAAGTTTAACTGAAATACATTTTTAACAATATTTTATATTAACAATATTCACATCATGATAAAACTACATAAATATTTATTACATATACCATTGATTTGTTAAAAACATATACAGTGTAACCTTGTTATCTCGAAACCCTTGATATGTGGAAAAAATTTTTCTGTGCACTTTCACGGCATTAAACCAATGTAATTTCAATAGCTGATATGTGGAAAAAAATTTTTTCATGCACTTTCGGCATTAAACCAATGTAATTTCAATAGTTATAAAAAATTTTTCCATGCACTTTCAGCATTAAACCAATGTAATTTCAATAGTTATCTCAAAGTATTTTCTTCAAAAACCTTGCTATCTCAAATTAGTTTATAATTTTTGTGCTAGAGAAATTAAAAAATACAAATTTTTCCTCACTTTCGGAGTTTTAACAAAGGATTTAAATTTAACAAAATAACGTAAATGTGCTACCGATAACAGAACAGGAACTTTTTTGTGCATGCTCAGAATACTGAATATTCCGTATGGTAGTTTTGTTTTCTAAGTTTCACTTCTAATCGATGATAGGTTTTTGTCAATATATCGTGTTTATTCAATGATATTTTCAACCTTTGATTTACAGATGCAGGAGTATTTAGATGCCAATATTCATGGAAAAATACAGTATTAAAAACTATGGTGTGTATTATTGATATAAAAATCTTTATTTAAAATTGAATCTTGATATCGTGAAAATTCTCTATGTTGAATTTTTTGTTGTTCCCTTGAAATTCGAGATATCGAGGTTCTACTGTATACAAAATGATTTTATTTGTGTCCATTTCTAACAAAAATGTTTCCAATGTTATAAAAATGTACTATTAAATAAAGAAAAATATAAGCAGTCAGATTCTATACTTTGTTTCATTTGTATTAGTTATACCATCTCCATGCCATATTTACTATACAGGGATCTATTTTATTTATAATATTTACTCCTTTATCTTTTTCTTGATAAGTTGTTAAATTCTCCAATTTTCCATTACCTTGTCTTTCTTGTGTTCTTCAATCATTTTATTTTTTATCATCTTTGCTTCGTGTTACTTGATTTCCACATCACATGCACTTGCCCTTTGTGACAAGTGACAAAGTCATTTTTTTGTGTATTTATTTGGATATCATTAATATATTCCAAGATTTTTTTCTCAAAGCCTCCGGATGTATAACCTATGTACTTCTCTTCCATCTGAGAATCTTTATTCTCTAATGGCAAAATATATACTCCCAATTTTTTTGCATTCAACTGCTGATTCTTATTGTTCCTGATGATGATAAATAAGACATTTTTCTTGTTAAAAGCCAAGTTAATCCTCACTTTATAATCCTTTAATTTTTGGTGCCTTTAGACAAGAATAAATTTCGTGTCCCTAGGACTTCTATATCTAAATTAATTAAGATCATTACTATATAATGAATACTTAAATTAATAAAGATACACACATAGATAATATTTAATATGACAAAAATTTTTATTTTAGATTATAAAATTCAGAATAAAAATTGCATTTTATACAGTATTCAATTCTTAATAAAATCTCAAATTTTCTTAGATATTTTTTCTGATAAAAAACTTAATAAAATCTGATACTGATTTTGGCATAAAAAATAAATCACTCATAATAGGATCCTCTCTATTGTTATATTCAGGGGTAGTTGATTAAAAATACCCGTGATGTCAACCTTTTTTAACTGTCCAAGCTACTTTTCTATACTAAGTTATTTGGCGATCTACTCTCTTATATATTTATTTAAAAGTTTAGATTGGGCATACACATAGGTATAACCCGGGAAATAGAAGGATGAAGTGAAGAATAGTGAGGGTTGGAGGGAAAGGCAAGGATAGGGTATAGGTTCCTACCAGAAGGAGTGTGGCAGGCTACTAGAGGAAGGAGAGGGTAGCAGCCAGACCCTGAGGGGCCATGAGCATCTTGCTGTATTATTAGAAAAGTAAAAAATACACAATTTGCTCACAGAGCTTAGGAAGCCATTACAATAATATGTTTCATGATTGTTTTAGGCAAGAAGTAACAGCTAAATAATATAAACAAAACTAATGACAAGCAGTTAGCCAGTGCAGGCTTTGTAAACAACAGATGAAAAGATGTCACAGTACAACATTTTGTGGGTTGATGGTAATGAAACAGATGGAAAGAAGAATCTATACATTTACATAATACTAAGAGCTGAGCATTGTTTTAGATTGAGAAGTCTAGTGCTTTTGTGTCAGACAGGTATTGTCTCAGGGCTAACAGCAGCTGGGGATGAAGATGAATCTGTCCAATGGGTAGGGCCAGTTGCAACCACTGAGTTTGGCGGTCCTTTGCAAGTTGTCCCTTGGTTCCTCAAAAAAGCTGCATTCAAAAAATAGTGTTCCACTATTTGAGGAGAAGAACTGTCACAGTCACAAGTATCCTGTTGACGAGTTCAAATCTGCTGAGGTAGGCTTTAAAATTCCCATGCCCAGTTAAGATTTGGGTCATTTTGTATCCAGTAGTTAAGTCCTTGGAAGTCAGAAAGTCCTGTATTGATGGGATGAATTGGTGTGTTGTCCTACCAGTGTCCTCAGTGTCCCAGTTCCTTTTTCAGTTGGTCAAACTAAGTTTGTAAGTAGCTTTCTTGATTTCAGTGGCACAGCATGATAGACAATGTTTTGTTGAGAGAAGGAAGTTTTTTTGCAAGTTTATCTGCTCATTCATTACCTGCAATACCACTGTGGCCATGTATCCAGTAGAACTGAATTTCAGTTTTATTACTTTTGATGTTGGCAATTTTATCCTGTGTTTCTTTAGCCAGTTGAAGGCTGCAGTTGGTGTGACTGAGGATATTTAATGCGGTCGTACTGTCACTAAAGATATTTACTTTTCTAAAATAATTGTACCTGTTGCTAAATATTTCGAGACCTTTAGACTCTGCTTGGACAATGATGCAATAAGATATAAGTTTATAACTACCCTGAAAGATAGTTTGGTTGAGATTATCCATGAAGAAGACAGAAGCTCCAACTCTGCCTTTAGTTTTGGAGCTGTCTGTAAAGATTTGAAGCCCTTCTAACTGTTCGGGGTAGCCAGTGCGGAATCTGACAGTGTTATCAGAAGCCAGGTGTCTATAAGATAAGTTGGGTTTGTCAAGTCCATAGTTCTTCAGATTGGAGATAGTAGGGTTGAGTTCAGTAGGAATATCTACTAGATTGGTGTTGATGTTCTTTTTCCAATTGTTCCCAGTCAGTAGATTATTGAGAGCAATTTGACATATTTTTAAATGGATTGGGGAGAGTCTAGCCAGCACTAAGAGAGCGTTAGTGGGGGCAGTCCAGTAAGCCTTACAGATGATAATGGCTGCAGTCCTTTGAGCAGAGAGAAGTATCTTTTTAATCAGAGTTTTGTTGACTTTGTTGTACCAATCTATATCTCCGTATGTAGGTATTGGTTCAACTGCTGCAGTATATATAGTTCTAACATCCTTGAAGTCCAGTCCCCACTCTCTTATATAGATCACGTTTGCCCAATCTGGTATCTGATTATGTCCAACTATGCAGTTAAATGTGCTCACCCTCTTCAAAGGACCCAATCTCCCAGCACTAAAAGCCTTAAAAAAACTAAAACTTTGTGTAAAATTTATTTATCACTTTAATTATTTTAATTCAACAAATAAAACAAATAAATTGGAATAAAATATTTATTTCTCTATTTTGGAAACCCAAAATTAAAAAAAAACAGCAGATTGATTACAAATTCATAAGTTACAGGAAATGCTAGTGGATTAAAAAAAAAAAAATGTTAATGTGAAAGTTTGCATTGTTTGGAGCTTGCCATATTTTCATAGTCAAGTTAATATGACGAAGTGGCCAATGGCAGACAATCATCCAAATGATCATTTGTAATTTGATTTTTTATGATGTTAATATTTGAAAAGCAGATTCTGACAAGTATGTTGATCCGAAACACAACAGAATTTTTTGCACAATATCAATTAAGATTGGAAACTTTTCATGTGTATACTTCAAATGATAAGAAAATTAAAAATAAACAATAGCAATACATTTAAAGAAAATTAAAAAATAATACAAAATAATGATAAATAAATTATTATGTTTTCAGTTTTAATTAAATTTGTAAGGAGGAATAAATGAGAGATCAACCAAAAATCACTCCATGATTGACTGGTCGATCGCAATCAACTGGTTGAACACTGCTGAAAAATACTATCCCATATGGTTAGTATGTTGCTTATGTTATATGAGAAATAGATATTAAATTAGGTATAATTATTTTTCATTGCCTACTTTATGTCTTAGTAGAAGATTGTATTTGAATGAAGATTATCCAATAATATATAAATCTGCTGTAGAATGCAAAATACAAAATATAGATTCTTAGTTCTTCCTCAAAGTTCATATATCATTTCCTCTAAGATTCCCCAATTGGAAAACCAAGTTTTCCAAGTGACTAGTCATATGAGAATGTGAAAAAGGAAAAACTTCCTATAAATTGTTGGTAACAGAAAAGCAGCCAATTTTTTAAATAAATATGCACATCTGATTTCTAATAGTATTAAATAGTGTGAATGGAAAACTTGGATTGGTAATTTACCACTAGGCAAAAATTAAAACAATGTTAGAAATTTCAAAATGATGCAATTGACAAGATCAATATTAATTATTTCACTTAGAATATAGGCCAAGTTAAACGTTCTAGTTATGCCACTAAATAAAATGCACATATTTGAATTCATCATCTACAAAGTTGTAAGTGTACTGAATTTGTAGAATATAGGTCTTAAAATTACTATTACTGTCTAAAAATTTGATTGACTTTTGTAGTGGAAAGAGAAATTGGAAACACTACCTCTTCTGAATAAATTGGCTTTGGAATATTTAAATGCATTAGCTTAAGTGTTCTATTTAAATTTACTTTTGACATTTCAATATGTGAAAGTCATCTGATATTTTTCATGGCAAATACAAAATAGCTCAAACTTATCAGGCATTGGCCAATTAATAAAAATTGATTAATTGGCCAGATGACTGATTATCAATTACCTGCCAAATAATCAGTGCAACTTTACCGTGCACTATAAAGTGGAAATATTATCTTAATAAAAATTTGCATAATTATATGCATCTTATTAACTTTGAATATTAAAAAAAATATCTTTCTATAAATCTAAACTGTATGATAAAAATACAGGACAGTAATTTATATGATAATGATCTTTATCAGAAATGTGCCATCTTGTTTACAATTTTAAATGGATTATCACTATGTACTATATAATGCATTTTTCTATTAAATCTTTCAATTTTTCACATACAATATTATAAAGAAAGGTAATTTTTAACTGATATTGATATTTATAAAAACAATTTTATTTTAAACAAATTATAAAGAAAATATCATATTTTCTTTTTAACTTATAACATCAGTTTATATACAGCATAAAATTTCTATCATTTATATAATGTGTTATGTTATTATTTATTGATTTAACATAGATAATTATAAAGCTATCTACAAATATACAATTCAGTGACAAATAGCACAATTGGAATATTGATTTATATTTCCAATCTTAACTATTATAGGAAAACTTTGTGTATTTGTCATTTTGATTATATATATTTCTATCTCTTAACTTGCTATTTAATAATGCTTATGTGTAAACATAAAATAATAGAAAATTTCTCTGATTCACATAATCCTAGATTTACAATGGAATATGGTTGAGAAACCCTCTTGTCATAAGTCAGATTTGGTTGGAAGTCAAAATATCCAAAATTTATGGATTTTTCACAACAAAATTTACTAGGATACTATACATTATTTAATAAACATAAAGAACATGAAACTATAAGAACTATACACAAAAAGGGACACTTTCCATATGTCGGATCATTGGATCTGGAACTTGTAACCATTGAATTGCATTGACCAATCACAGATTTTACTGATTATATCATTATCATAAGTACGAATAGTCATAAGTCGAGGTAGTCATATATCAAGGACTACTTGTATTTGCTAGTGTATATATACACTTTAATAAAAATAAATACAGGAAAGTTGCACAAATATTTTTCTTAATTTTCTGTTTTAAATCTTAAAGGAAAATTATATAAGGGAGAAATCTTACAAGTGAATACAATAATTATGTAGATAATTTATAAAACTTTTATATTTTATATAATTTATATTTTAACAGGAATATGGTAAAAATTGTGTGATATAATTTACTATAAAATATACAATTATCTTTATGTTCAGTGTAATAATTGTGTATTCCCAAACTTTTTGCTTTCTTGAGACTGGAATTCCCAAATTTTTAATTAATTCATTTCTCAAGATTCGAAATTCCCTTTTAGAAATTCTAAAAAATGTTTAATTAAAAAAATACCCATTTTTAATAAGGATAAAAACAAAATGAGGCAGGAAAAAATCATGCTATCTCAAAGCCTGGTCACATCAAATACAACTTTAAAGAAACTGCTATTAAAGGCTAATCTTAAAAGGGCACATTAAAAAAATACCCATTTTTAATAAGGATAAAAACAAAATGAGGCAGGAAAAAATCATGCAAATGAAAACTAAATAATATTGGGTTGTTTTATATGTTTTTTATTGTGTATTTGTTTGTTATTTAATATTAAACTGTTTTTTATTTAATATTTTAATTATATTGAAAAATCAGTCACATTTCAATAATATTGAAAAATAATTTTATGTTTTATAGTTACTGACAGTTTTTATTAAAATAGCTTTTCAATACACACAAACAATCTATCCATTTATCTGCTAAACAGGTTCTGTGTTTGGTGACAAAAATTCCAGAAATCAAATTTTTGTGCCTAACCTTGTAGACATATATGAAATTTTTAGCCTATATGACTGCTTATCTTTTGCATATCACTATATTTGACAATCTAGACTTGTGCTTCTCAATGTGTGGGTTGTGACCCCATATGGGGTTGCGTAAAAAATTTGGGGGTCGCAGAAATTTTAGCAAATATTTTAATTCATATTCTTAGTTTATATACCTCTATACCCAGAATCGTGAAAATATTTTTTCAGATAAAAGGGGTCACCAAGTGGAAAAGTTTGAGAAGCGCTGATCTAGACCAACAGATACATCTCTCAGAAAAAGTTTAGGATCTGCCTATTTTGATTACTAAATTTTCTAAGAGAGCTCTATAGTTGCTGATCATTGGCTGAAGTTGGGAGTTTTGAGGAATGATTGAGAGCTAGCTCTTCACTCATATTCTCTGATACACTATATTAGATCACACTATCCCTTTTTTACCATAGACATCATTAAATGTTACTGTTACTCTGGCAAACTGCTGAATGAAGTAAAAACCAGATATTTGTTTTGCTTTGTTAAGTAAACAACAACACAAATCTGCCGATCGCATAACATGGCAGATCTACAATAACAGTATAAGTCTAAACTTCTAAAGAACTGCTTATTCTCCATGCTAAATGTGCTGTGTTGATCCTTATAAGATCTACAATAATAAAAATCTTTAAAATTGCAATAAAATGAATGATTTTTGTACAATTTATTGATCTCTGTATTATTTTAGATTTATGTATCTCTTTTAAATATTATTTTGTGATTAGTTTTGGATAATTTTCTTTTTGAAATATAAAGTTAGTAGAAATGACGCAGATAAACCAATGATAAACCACATGACTTATTAGCTTAGTTTATTAACTCAAAGACATTGCATAGCCAAAAGAGGGCCAAAATAATTAATTTATCACTATGAAATTTTTAGGATACAAATTTGCAGAATTTTTTTAATTCCCAACTTTATAAGAATTTTTCTCGCGAATTGGGAATTCTGAAATAATAATAATAAAAAATTCTTAAGAATCGTGAATAAAATTTTCTTGTAAATCTTGAGATTTCTCGAGGCGAAAATCTCAAGCACAATTACTAATTCAGTGGTATTAAAAATACAGTGGTACCTCGCAATTCAGCAAATTGAATTTCATGGGAAGGCACGTGCACATGCACATGCATGGAATTGTGTGATGTCATTTGTTATTTACATGATTATTTGTCAATTTTTGTTGGGCTGCTTTGATGTTTGCTCGTGTTGTTTGTTTTAATTTTCAATTCTGCATTTTTCAGAAAGTAAAAATTTTGCATATCCATAGTTATTAGTACTTTTTTGAGTGAAATTTAGAGATGGGTTCAAAGAAAAGTGAACAAATGAATAATTCAGGAAAGAAGAACACTCCATTGAGTATAGAGAAGAAAGAAATTGTAAAGTACAGAAAGGTAAAACAATTAAAGATGTAGCTCAAGATTATGGCATTCTAGGACAACTTGGCAACACTTTGCAACAGAAAGAGAAGATTATGAGTGATAGAGTATCTGCAGTAGCAATGAAAATCTCTGACAAGAATAGATCTTAGAGATTGGAAATTTCCATCTGTTCATCAAGAATAGATTCTTGATGAAGAGATGGAAAAGTTGCTTTTCACTTGGATTAGATAAAGGCAGATGAAGGGAGACCCAATAACTCACAAGGGAAGCAGACAAAGTTGCTGAGCTCAGATTTCAATGAAATGTGGCAGGTTGATAGATTATGGCAAGACATTAATATATGCAAAAAATTGGAACCTAAGGGTCTCGCTCTGCATTCTTTTATATCAATTAAAATCTAAATAATTCCTCACTTCCGCTGACGCAACATATGCATCACGTGACACTGGTTGCTTGCGATGCTTGTTGTTCAGTGACGGCGACCGTTTATTATTATTTATTATTATTATTATTATTATTAATTAATTAATAGTAATATTAATTTGTGATAAAATGAAATATAATACAATGCGAGAAATAAATTATTGTTGTTACAACCTAACCTACCACAGTTGTAATAAAGGCTACAATTTTATTAAATTACAAATTACAAATGAAAGTAGTATACATATTTAAGGAACAAAAATGTTACATAAATGTGGTTTCGAATTACTAGTATCATCAGTATCGTCAAAGAAATGATGAAAACAGAGCTTCAATCTGCACCACGAACATCGAACAAAAATAAATGAGTGACAGTCGTCTTCATTACACGTGCCAGTAACATCACCAAATGCAAAGTCAATCGGATTGACAAATGATGGCTTAGTAGCGAGATAGCCAGCCAAGTAAAAACTATATTGCCACATAGTAACGTAACGTGGCGATTATGAATCAAAGCCTGTAATTTAATATGTTATTTCGTTTGAAAACGTTGATATTAGGGCAATAAATCCTAACATGTTCAGAAAATTTCTTGGCATAGCTTTTCCATTGTAGGAAACCAAATCGGTCTAAAGGCTTAATGAGATCAATTGTACCATCTGGAATTGTAAAGAATTGATGAACTGCCTCTGGATAGCATTCCCGATTAGGAGTCGACATTAAATCTTGACTCTTGAAGCCAGACTAGGAATCGTCAAAATTAGATTTCGATGGCCAAGGTTTGAACCTATAACCGATGTTGCAAATTCTTTGAGATTGTTTCGTAAATTTTCTGCTACTATTATACGAGACGACAATATTTTCAGATGTGAACATAGCTGCCATAACTGCAGAACTTAAAGGCAATACAGGCTCTTGTAAACATACGAATAATGGCGAATAAATTTTGCCCAATAGAGAAATCATAGGCATAACTGCATAGCTGTGAGTAGTCATGTTTTTTGATTGAACTATAGCGTAAGTTTGTTTTTCGCCATACAGACTTAAGGTACGATTACCTACGAGTTCTTTCCGAAAGACGGATTGGTCAAAATTGATTACGAATTCAGGAGCAAAACTTGGAATAAATGAATTGACTTTATTTACAAATTCTTTTGCTAACTGTTCTCTTTGCTGTTTAGAAAGTTTTCTTGATTTCGAAGAATAATGTGTTATTCTGCAAGAAACAATTTCATATTCTTCATTAAAACAAGAGATAAATCGTGGAGAAAAATCAGTCTGTTCCAAACAAATGTTTATACTTATTTGATGTGCCCTTTTAAGATTAATGCATTATTTAATTAATTATTATTTAATTATTTAATTATAATGCATTAATCTTATAATGCATATTTAATTATTTAATTATAATGCATTATAAAATTAAATCCATTTATCTGCTAAAGTTAGCAGATAAATGGATAGATTGTTTGTGTGTATTGAAAAGCTATTTTAATAAAAACTGTTAGTTATAGTGATGCAAAGTGTTTTATAATTTAATTAATTCTATTGAAAGAGATAACAAGTGAGTTTTTCCTTCATATAATTTAATATAAAATAAGTATTTATGTTTATACTTATTCTAATTTTCACTTTTATCATATATAACATTTAGTCTATATCGATTAACTGTATGATTTTCATAACATTTGTTAATACTTCTTCATTGTTTTCTAATAATGTTTACGATTGCAATTTGTTGTGATATCATTAAGCATCATCTGCATTTTCATAATTTTCTGAATATAATATAACAGGAAGTTTAGAATTCTCCAGCTGAACATTTTTTTGTGTAGGATGGTAGAATTTATTGAATAGTTCGGATATTTTTGGAGTTAATTTTCTTCACTGTCTGTTTAATGTTCAGATAATGTCCACATTTAATATTTACTTACTGTTAGAAAATTCAACATGATTTAAAGTGAATTCAATGTTCCAAACGTAAAATCATAAAATTAGTGAAGATATAACATCGAATTTAAATATAAACAAATGATGTGAAAAAATGAAATATTTATAGGGAGAAAAGTTGGAATAAAACTGCACAGCATATGTTCTGCGAAGAAACATCTATGCCATTATTATATATGTATAGATAGGTATATACGATATAACAAAATAACAGAATAAGTTAGAAAATATTTATTGAATTAGAAAATATAATAATTCTGATAAATTCATGAAAATCGTCATATAAAAGTTAGTATACTCTGAATGCGTGTAAAATAAAAATACTCATATAAATTAATTAACGAAGCATTTCCATTTATTCATTTATAAATTCATTCATAGATTAGTTTAGTTAAGCTGCCGAATCTTACATGGAATATTTTTGTCGGTGGTAACTTTCAGAGCCCACCACAGACTGACCAACATTTATGATGGGTTTAACCAGAAACTGAAAGTGAGTGGCATGGCTGGGCTGAGATTCCTTTTGAAAAACAGGAGATGTAAGAATATAATAGGGATTGAATCCGATCCATGATAGGAAGCAACTGTTTTATCATGCATCTACCCTAAATTCATTAAATTATTTACCGTGATAAGAGTTACAGAAATATGCTATGACATTGAAGTGCATCAATTTTTATTGACATTTTTTAATTCCTGATTCTAGAATATACTATATTTTAAATATATAGTATGTATTCAGATACGGATGATTAACTTTCATCAATAAAAATATTTAATTGAAAACTATAGAATTAGTTATATAATTGTCCAGTATTATAATAATGAATAACTTAAACTACTTCTTTTATTATATTCACAACTTTTGATTATCAGTGAGTTAGTAAAATTATATAAAGTACTGTATATTATTTAATTTCAGTGTTGGATTCATTTGGAAAACCTTCAGCAGGCTTTCTAACTGGAATGTTATGGATCCAAGGTGATTATGACGAATGCATAAATATAGAAAATACTGATAACGAAATACCTACAAATCATGTTAAAGATATCGTGAAGGGTAAATATTGTGCCATTATGATGACGATGCCTTCGTTTAAACAAGAGATAATTGAAGTGATTTCTGAGAAATACAATAACACTGTAATACAATTACTGGGAAAGATTATGGTAAGTATATATTTTATTATATAGTAATTACTTAGTTTCTTTCTTAATTAATCTTTTTTAAAAATTGGAAATGTGGGACCCAAGACGATATTAACAGGCGTTGGCCTTAAATGATGATCGTCAGGTTTTGACACCAGTGGGAATCGCCAGGTGCGATGCTGACAAACAAGCGAGCGATATAACTATTTAGCGTGAGTAAGGACGGATAATGATGGCTTAGCGAATCGAAAAGAGAATACATTCGTCGAAGAACAACTTCCTTTATTAATAGAGAGAGAACTCCATCACAAAACGTAAATGATGACCACCCGTTTTAGACAAAGAGATACCTTGACACAATATCCGTGGACGTAGATCTGGAAGACACGAATAACGGTCGGCGATAATGACAGTCTTTAGTCTCTGATTTAAAGTCTTTAGTCCTTGTTAAAAGAAATTGTACACACATACTATGAGATGATCAGTTGAACAGAAAGACTGGCAGTAAGAACAACGATAAACTAACTGCCGGTTTGGAAAGGACCGGTAGTTGACGGTTGAGACAATTTTGACTGCTACTTCAAGGAGGATGAGAACTTCTAATGGATAAAATTTGGCCGGAAGAAGAAGCTGCGAAATTTCAGTTTCGGGCAGGAACGGCTTGCGGTCGACTTCCGAGAGAACGAGAGAGCGTAGTCCGAGAAAAAATTCACAGTAAGAGGAACTAAGCCAAGCGGAGAGTCACCTAGAACTAGCAGCCCCGATCAAGGGCGGAAACGGCTCTTAAATATCCGTGACCCTTCCCTGACCTTTTTCCCAGGGAGAGAATTTAGATGTTTACTTTCTGGAAATGCTTTCGAGCTAGGTGTCGATATCTCGACTGTTGTCCGACACCTGCATGTAAACTTCCTCCCGCAATTTATTAGTACAGGTAGGCCTCGATTAGTGCGACTTCGAATAGTGCGACTTATAAAATTGATACCGTTTTTCGGTTAGTGCGAGAAAATATTCGATTAGTGCGAGTTGTAAACACAGACCAGTCTTACTAACAAAGCTCCTTTTATGATGTCAATTAACAAATTACCGTTAATTTTCGGTTAGTAAAACCGAACGAGGAG
>AYEL01073852.1:0-35286 GCA_000484575.1 Olivierus martensii
GTTATTCATTGTGAAGTTAGCTAATGGCCGGAATCTCACAAAGCAAGAACCAATTACCATATTTTCCATATAGTTAATACTTCAAATAGTGCGAATTCGATTAGTGCGAGAAATTCGTAGAACCAATTATTCGCACTAATCGAGGCCTACCTGTATTGGGGACGAAGGTCCACTGACCGATCGAAATACAACCCAATCGTATTAGCGTCGTATTTCTTACATGTTTGTTTTGAGAGATCACGCTGCCTTTTTCTCCTGATGTCTCCCTCCTTCCTCTCTCTCCCTCGTTTGACCTGTTTACGACCGGAGGAGATCGGGTAGATAAAAAAATTAGTGTATTTTGTTAATATAAAATTTATAAAACAAGTATTTGTAAAATGAAGGAAATCTATATACAGTGGTACCTCGGTATACATCTGATTTGGAATAAGTCCAATTTGGTATATGTCCTGTTTTGGATGCGAAAAATTTTGTTTGGTATACGATCTTTGTTTGGAATATGACAGACTTGCATGCTAGAACTTGTATAACTCTGTTGTGTGTTCTCTTAAAAAACACATTCCTTATATAAAAATTATAATAAGTCATAAATAAGTTACGTATAATTCGAATTCCGATTCCCCACAGAAATAAATGAAAACTAAAATTCAATTATGTTCTTTAACGTGAATTAAATTAATATTTTTAATTATTCAGATTAAAATAGTTATTACTAAATACAATTTTTTTTTTTAGCAACCTCTTCGTCTCTCGCAGCTCTTAGAAATTCTAAAATATTTTAAAGAAGGAAGACTGCGCTTTGACGTTTGTATACCAAGTGCATGCAATGAAGATGATTTAGAAACTATCACAAAACAGTGTATATTTTATTTTATTTATTGATATATTTTTTATTACAGTATATTTATTCTGAAAACATACTGTTTTCGTTTTTAAATTTCAAATGATTAAATATCTATATTTTACGTTATAACAATAATTTTTAGTATTCTCAATAGTATGTGTTGCCTTTATTGAAGAGATATAGAAACAATTTCTTATAAATATTTGGATCCAATACAACTCTGATCAATTATACCTACAGATCTGAAAAAGCAGAATATTCGTGAATATAATATTGGGAATCATCAAGTCATGTAGTAGCATCAAAAAGGATGAGACATAGTGATTATGATGCCAAAATATATGACAATGCATAACATGAATCACGGTAGATTACAAAATTTAACAGTCTCATGATGAAAACATTAGTAATGCAATTTAATTGTTACGTTTCAAATCTAATTATTAATTTATTACTGATATATGAGAGGAAATTCTGCAGAATCACATGTCTATTGCAAATAACTTGATTTAAAAATTTCAATTTTTATCTAGTGTTCTTTTCGATGAATTCTAATATAAAAATGAATTTTCGTATTTCCATTGGATATATAATATGCATAATTAATTAATGTGTAAGGACAGATAAGAAATTAAACAGCCCCTGTAAATAATAGTCTATATGATTTACCATATATAATGATATGGAAATGAATGATTGCTTTTTGCCTCATTATTTTATAATTTAAAAAAATCAAATCAAAAATAAATTTTTGATTTGATTTTTAATATTAAAATTTAAAATTATTTTTAAACTAATTTTAAATTATGTAAATTTAAAATTATTTTTAAAACATAACATTTTTTATGTTTCTTTAATATTTATAACCTGTTGGTGTTTTGGTTGTAGAAAATTGTAGAGTATAGCATCCAGCTTAAAAGCGAAAAACACAGAGAGGCATCTTGAATCACGTGATCTTTAGTATGTAGATGTAGTAACCGTAACGTAACAACGGTATAATTTCACAATAATAACGCTTGACGTAGCATTGTTGCAACTGTGAATAAGATGACAAAAACTAAATAATAAATAATGAAATAATTATATTTATAAAGCTTAAAAAGCTGATGTTTCATATGTTACAAACGATCTTGATCATTTACTAGTTTGCATTTGTTAACTTGTTAAATAACACAAATTAGTTTTCCTGATTTGGTCTGGTTAATTAATCATAGACAAAACTTTATTCAGAGATTTTCTTTGTTTTGTTATCTCGGTCATTCCATATCAAGTGGCCTAATATTGATTTTCTAGATTCAGCACTTTAAAATCAGCTGTTTCCATTGGTTGTAGAAAAACTAAAATTCAAAGTATTAAATACTGAGATATTTGTTCTTAAAATATTGGGTAAATTTGACTAATGACTTTAGATATTCGATACACTAAATGTTTGGATTTAGCATAAAAAACTGAAAATGTTTACAGAGATTCAGATTGTTAGATGTTATAGTTATGCAACAATCGTATTTGAAACTTTGAAAATGATTTGTGATTAAATTCCTGAGATGCAGAAGTGACTTCCACAAGGAAGACACTGGTGAGAAAATCACACCATTTCTTGAAGTGAAATTTTTTAGTTTCCTCTGAAACCTGTATGCATATTCATATCAATTTTGACCATAATTAAAGATAGTAGAGCAGAACCCATGCTGAAATCCGAGAGCGCAAAGAGGTTCACTTCATTCGGGTGATAGATTCTGGGGAGGAAATTTTTTAGAAATGTAGAGTAGTTAATAAGTAAAATATTGAGCTGTTTTCTTTGAAAGTGGTGTAAGTCCATTTTATATTATATGAAGATATTTAAGGATTTGTGTTTGAATGGTTTGAAAAATATTGGTATATGTTAATACGCTCATTTTAAGTTTTTAAAAATTAAATTGATTTAAATTTATAATGTGATCGTTTTTAAAGTATTATTTAAAAGAAATTTATACTTTTGATGCCCTCAAATGGACTTACACCACTTTAAAAGTCAACAAAATGTGCAAAATCGTACATTTATGAAATATTAAAATTATCCATTTCGAATATTATATAATATAAAATGCACACTTGTTATAAAATTAACATTTAATAATTTTAGAGGTAATCGTACTTTTTATTTTACTTCAAGTTAAGTGAACAAACAAAACACACTACTAAGTTTTATATTCTGCAATAAACGGCAAAGTACCAAAATTCCAGTGAACGAACGAAAATTTTTATGTCATTAACAGTGTTGCCACACATATAAAAATCAAATAGAAAAATTATGTAGTATAATTTTTGAACTAAATATTATGTCTTTGCGGAAAGTGGATTTACACCACTTTCAAAGTAATTATATTTGTAATTTCATTAAATACGTAAATTTATATTGATAAAATGATAAAAATTTTGGAGGATTTTTTTTGGGAACTGTTTATAGATAAAAAGCTCATAGCAGATTGCAGTCATTGTTATCATTAACTAACTTTTTGTCAAAAATGGATTTACACCACTTTCAAAGAAAACGGCTCAAGCATTCTTAGAAAATTATTTCATGTTTTCTTTAAAAGCCTTTATGAAATCCGACCGATAATTAATCATTTTGTCCGAAATTCGATCAAATCGATTTCCGATAAAAGGATTAATAATCAATAATTTATAATAATTATAAATGTTATCCAGCCAGCTTCTTTATTCTGAGAAAAAACTTCTGTACGTTCAACTCTTATAACTGTTTAAATTATATATTTTGTTTATGTCGGCATGTCGGCATCATTATCATATTCTTCGGTTTTTCTGCAATAAAGGCAAGAAAAATAAAATTTAATTAGGTAATATAATGTCGGGATTTGGACATCGGAATTCCCTAGTGGGAGGCTGCCGGAAGTAAACGGCGTCAGTCAGTAAGAGTGTGGTAATTAGATCAATTTAGGTAGGGATAGCTCCCTAAGTTTGCCTTGTAACGGATGTTACTCCCCTGTCGGTTTGTGTCCCTTCTTTACTAGTTTGTTATCAAACTTGAGAGATGGGGAAGAGCATGTAATAAAAAAGCGGTATCATGGGAAAGAGAAAAAAGCGGTATCATGGGAAAGAGAAAAAAGCAAGACAGGGGGATACAGGAATGAAAATGAGTGAGCAACTAGGACAGGGACAGAGATCGCACAGAAAGCTGACGTAGAGGGTTAGACGTGACGGGCTCGGGGTTAAAGTTTTGGCGGAGATCAACGTTAGAGAATTGCTGTCGAGGTTCTCTGGAGAAATAGATCCCAGTGAGTGAACAGAAGAGGACCGGCAGCGGTGCACTACAAGGGCGTTCCGTGTGGAGGATTTTTCTCTCTTGTGTGCTCACACAACTACCCTTTCATGGAGGACTGTTTTTGCCCGCATTTTTATCATCAGTGGGGTCACCCAGGCTCTCTAAAGTGCATTGTGTTAGTGTATTTTGCCTTGTATATGATTGTATATATATTTTTTATGATGTAAATATACTTATGTATTGGAGTATCGTGTTCAGTCTGTAGAAGAGTGTTTTCGATACAGAATTACTTAGAGGACTGGAAACAAACTCGGAACAAGAACTTTATTTATAATATGTATTATTATATTCATATTGCTGCAACAGTTTTTGATATTAAATAAATTTCCAAAAATATTTAGGTTAAGTATATTTTATCACTCGTTTTGAATTAAAATTGTTTTGAAGGGCGGCAAATTAATAGTCACATTCGAACAGCAGATTAACTCACGACGGCCCTGCACCTAGTTAACTTGATATGGAATGACACAACAATTTCATTTTCATCAACTACTTATATCTTATATTATCTATTTTATCGATTACTGAATCGAAATATATTAACATAAGGTGGAGTGGGGTAAGGGCGGACTTGGGGGAAGTGCATTATCGGGATTTTTTTATTATAAGATAATCGAAATTTTGCTATTTGATATTGTAGTATTCTACTACAAGTTAATATCGACCTATCGACATAGATAACTCACGATGAATGATGAGAATCCAGTATTTACGTCGACTTTTACAAACGCGTCGCGTCCGAACAGCAAACAAATCTTTGACAACATTTTAAAAGTGCAATAATTCTTAAGATAACTTCATATTAGGAGATATTCTTTTAGTAAGTACAAAGAATATTGATTAAAGTTTACACTACGTAAATAATATTTTTTGACATTTTAAAAGTTTTTGAGAAAAAACCTGGTAAACTCTTGCCCCGAAAATATTGTTACCTGGGGAAAGTGTTTAACAGCGCCATGGGGTAAGTGCCTATTAGGCTGTTCTGGCCTCATAACGCGTTCAATTTAATTTTTTCGTGTTTTATATTTTAATCTATTTATTAACTTCTTTTTTCTAGCATATAAACATTTATTATATTCTTTTTCTAGCATAACTTGTTTTTCTAGCATATTCTTTTTCATGGGTCGCAGCTACGTCAGAAAAACCAATAGGGGCGATTATTCAAAAGAAATGTGAACGTTGTCCAAGATGACGATTGATAAATGCAAATATTTCAATTAGAATTTTCATATAAACCATTTTTATTCGATAAAAAACATTTTTAAAATTTTCATATAAACCATTTTTTATTTGATAAAAAAAACATTTTGTCACATTTCGCTATACCATCCCTCACATTTCACGGAGGGGACACAACCTCCGTCCCTCCAGCCTGTATGTTAAAGCCGATTTCGAGGAACACAGCCTCCGTCCCTCCAACCTGTATGTTAAAGCCGATCGAAATCGGGAACAATCTCCCTCCCCTTGCCTGTATGTAAAGCCGCTCGAAATCGGCTTTAACATACAGGTTGGGGGCCATCGAAAAGTGACTCGTGTAAAAGGGTTTAGGTCAGTATGCCTTCGTTTTTAAAAGAAAATTAAGGGCAAATGTCATGAAGCCGGACCGCACCACTTATATACCTAAAAAATTAGATGTTTTCCAATCAAAACGGCGGCATAGTGGTTAAGTCGTTTGCCTGTGGAACCGACTATTTTGAGTGCGAGTCACGCTTATGTACTGTTTTTTTTTCAAGTGAATAAATTAAAATATTACTAGCAATAAAACTTCAGTAAAATAATTTTTTTTGTCATAGTTACGTATGGGATAGCAACAATTCGACGAGTTATTTTGGTCATAGTTACGTATGGGATAGCAACAATTCGACGAGTTGGCTAATACTCCCATACATAGAGAGGCTTTGAGCGCAAATGGCTATTTAGATTTCACCTACGCATAGTGAATTACGGCAATTAGAGAATGAGAGAAAGCGAGAAAGACAAAAAAACAATAATTGAAAAGTGATTTTGCCAAATTGTAA
Organism: Olivierus martensii; assembly: GCA_000484575.1. Classification (NCBI taxonomy): domain Eukaryota; kingdom Metazoa; phylum Arthropoda; class Arachnida; order Scorpiones; family Buthidae; genus Olivierus; species Olivierus martensii. The sequence goes on from AYEL01073852.1 coordinate 6,185, forward strand.
CTAAGCAAAAAAAAAAAAATCTTACTTTGACATGAACTTTTATTGCTAATAATATTTTAATTTATTCACTTGAATAAAACAAGGCATACAAGCGAGACTCGAACTTGCGACATTCAGCTCCTCAGGGAAGCACTTTAGACACTTCACCGCCGCTTTGATTGAAATATTTGCAGTTTTTTAGGCATATAAGCGGTGCGGTCCGGCTTTATGACACTTGACTCCGATTTTTTTAATAACGAAGGCATAATGACTTAAACTTACAGGAGTCACTTTTCGATGGCCCCCAACCTGTAGGTTAAAGCCTATCGAAATCGGTGGGACGGAGTTGTCCTCTGACATTTCAAGAGTTCAAATCGCGTTTTTTAACAAAGAATAAATAACTCTAAAACGATATAACCTATCATGATGCGGTAAAAAGCATTTTATAACAATTTTTTTCCTAATTCTGATCGTGCCAATTAAGGTGCGTAAATAAACTTCAAAACGTTTTTAACTTGAAGGTATGCTCTTACCTCGTTTTGGGTTAAGTGCGAATAGCTGACATTTTGTATGATTTTCTCGCAAATTTAATTTTTTCAAAAATGATTTAAACGGTAATAGTCGTAAATTTAATTTTTCAAAAAATGATTAAACGATAATAGGTGCGCAATCCGATTGTTAATGACCCTGCCAAATATTTATACGATCGGTTGAAATCCTTTCGTTTCTCAAATTTCAAGAGTGCAATTCTTTTTTCTTTAACAAGGAATAACTCTAAAACGAAACACCCTATCTTAATGCGGTAAAAAGAATTTTATAGTAGATTTGTTCCTGATTCTGATCGTATCAATTAGGGTGCGTAAAAAAACATCAAAACTTTTTTAACTTGCACGTACACTCTTACCCCATTTCGGGTGTGCGTGATCGCTGACATTTTGTAAGATTTTGTCGCAATATAAAATTTTCAAAAATAATTTAAGTATTAACTGTGAAATGCCATTGTTAACAATACTGCCAAATATCTATACGATAGATTGATATACACTTCATTTAAAGCCCAACTTTGTAAAAACCGCTGTGCACTTAACCCACTCCACCTTAAATATTTATTTCATTTATTATATCTGATTTTATTAAAATTATTCTCTATAAAATATTATTTTGTCAATTATTACAATTGACATTGATATATTTTTAGATATTACGAAAAATTATATCGATCTTTCTTCCAAAAATATTTATGAAATAAAATGATTTATTAATTATCCCTAATAAAACAGATTAATCTAATCTGAAGTAGTACATATTGATAAAAACTTTATTTAATATATATCCGTTTATTTTATATTCCGTTTAATGTCTTAGTAGAGTAAAATCGAAATTGCATTTTTATTATTAATTCAATAAAAGAAACTCTTCAAATAGGGAATAGAATAAAATTTATCAGTTTAATTTGGTCAAATTTCATATTTAAACGTGTTATTATTAAATAGTAAATGCATTATAATATTTAACAATTTAATAGGAAATAGCCAATATTATTCATAAATATCCAAAAATAAAGTCATTTTTAGCATTAAGTTTTGAAAGGATAAAAAGTAAATAACTTGCTAATTTAATCAAATAAGGCGGAGTGGGATAAGGGCGTAGTTGAGGGAAATGTGTTTTCGGACTTTTTTTTATTATAAGATAAGCGAAATTTTGCTATTTGATATTGTAGTATTCTAATACAAGTTAATATCAACCTATCGACTTAGATAACTTACGATGAATGATGCGATTCCAGTACAGTGGGTGATCGGTTAACGAACATAATCCGTTCCAAGAAAATGTTCGTTATCCGAATTGTTCGTTAACTGATCATTGATTTATCATAGGTTTTTATGGGAATTTGATTAATTCATTCTGGAGATCCTGATTTACCATAGGTTTTTATGGGAATTTAATTAATTCGTTCTGGAGATTTTTAATGGGAATTTGATTAATTCGTTCCGGAGACCCAAAAACATAGTAAGAAATTATATAATTTTTATTTATGTTTATTTATATATAATAACAATAATATATATTAATACATACATATTTTTGCATTTTCATCTATTATATTTATTTTCCGATAAAGAATCTGTCCAATATCGAAAAGAGCGCGTGAGCTTTTTCAGTGATGCAAAAGCTCTCCATTTGTTAGTAGATAGTAGTTTGGCAAACTTATGCACTGCTAATTTTTGCTCCCAAGATATTTTGGCATGTTCCTGTCTTGGTCGCTTTTCAGGTGATGGAAAATATGCTGATGATGATGATAATGATTGTGAAGAGCTTAATTCTTCACAAATGTTAGCGTCATCTTCAACAAATGGAATGTTAACGTCTTCTTCAATGTCGTCTTCATTTAATTCTAAACTGGTCTTGATGTGGATTTCAATTTCATTCTGCCCGTGATAAAGATTACGGAGAATTTGGACAATATGGTTAATGACTTCCTGTTTACTCTCAATTTCTTCACGACTATTAGTGATAGCTGTCATCGCTTCTTTGTCAGGTCCCTGCATCAACTGATCCCGCACATAGTCAAGCACTGTAAATGGATTGAGTCCTTTGGCCATTTTCATTATTGTTGTGTCTGCTAACTGGTAAAGCGATTAGCGGATGTGGTAAAATCATTAGTTAGCAAATGACGTAGTCCCTCTTCATTGGCAATGTGAGGGGACACAAATGTAAATAGTCAGTGTTTGTTAGAATCCAGAAGTAGATTGACGTGTAGGAATAGTATGAAATAAATAGTTTAAGAAAATGGCTACCTTTTGCTTTATTGAAAAGCTTCGTTAAAAACCCACAAAAGTTGGTGACAAAGGAACACAAAAATTATCCACGAGAAGGCTATACTATACCGAACTAATAAATTAATGCTATTAATAATTATTTTATTTAATGTAATTTCATTAAAATAATAATAAAATAAATGATCGCCGTCACCGAACAATAAGCATCACGAGTGACCAGTGTCACGTGATGTGTATGTTGCGTCAGCGGAAGTGACGAATTATTTAGATTTTAATTTATATAAAAGAATGCAGAGCGTGAGCTTTAGGTTCCAATTTTTTGCATATATTAATGTCTTGCCATAATCTATCAACCTGCCACATTTCATCAAAATCTGAGCTCAACACTCTGTCTGCTCCTTTGTCAGGCAATGATCTGTAATAATGATATGGCTTACATGTTGTCAGAAGGCTAGATTAGTTTTCGAAGAATTGCGGAAGAAATTCCAGGATGTACCTCAGATCAAACTAAAGAATATAAAGCGAGTCAAGGCTAATTTCATAGATTCAGAGATAGTATAGAATAAAGATTCCAACATCCAAGTTCTGATAAATTGTGTGTATTGTGTATAAAATAGTGTCTTATACAGTAGTAAAATACATATAATAAAGTAAATAATATAGTGTATCTCTCTCACTTCACCCGTTAGGGGAGTGAATGGGAATCCAACAACGAATTAATCTATTTTCCATAGTTTTATATGAGAAAAATTGTTTTGCAATTTGAAAGTTTCATAATTCGACACTAGTTTGGTGACGGATTAGTGTTGAATTGCGAGGTACCACTATATAATAGAAAGTATATACAGTAGAACCTGTATAACATGACAACCTCCCATTCCAATCAAACCTGGTCGTTTATACAGGTGGCCATCTTATACAGGTTTATTATAATACAACATATTTAAATGAAACAAAATAGTTCAATAAAATGGAAACATATGTATTTGTTACAATTTATAATACAGTTTATCATTTATTCAAAAACACAACATATATAATTAGTATGGAAAAAACTATCAATAGTGTTTTGTCGCATCCCCCCTTTATTTTTTATAATTTCTTTGCAAAACAGTATTCGATGCCGTTTAATTGAGTCAACAATTTTTTATTATTTTCTATTGTTGATGCCAGTTTGATACTTCAACATGCTTCTTGCAGAGTGTCATTCGATCTAAGGTTGCGATTTCCGTTGTTCCTCCATTTAGTTCAGAATTTCTTTTTGAGACATTTTGTTGGAACCGTGTTTTCCCCACGTTAAATTTTTCTGCTAATGCTCATTCAGAAAGACCCTTACTTGTTTCAATTTTTATTCGCTTTTCTAGATTCAAGGCATTAATTTTCATAAATGTGTTGAAACATAAGGATTAAAATCATAAATGTGTTGAAACATGGCTAAACCATGGGCTAAACGGAAAATTAATGCCTTGAATCTAGAAAAGCGAATAAAAATGAAGACAATAAGAACGGTCTTTCTGAATGAGCATTAGCAGAAAAATTTAACGTGGGGAAAACACGGTTCCAAAAAATATTATCTCAAAAAGAAATTCTGAACTAAATGGAGGAACAACGGAAATCGCAACCTTAGATCGAATGACACTCTGCAAGAAGCATGTTGAAGTATCAAACTGGCATCAACAATAGAAAATAATAAAAAATTGTTGACTCAATTAAACGGCATCGAATACTGTTTTGCATAGAAATTATAAAAAATAAAAGGGGGATGCGACAAAACACTATTGATAGTTTTTTCCATACTAATTAAATATGTTGTGTTTTTGAATAAATGATAAACTGTATTATAAATTGTAACAAATACATACGTTTCCATTTTATCGAACTATTTTGTTTCATTTATACATGCTGTATTATAATAAACCTGTATAAACAGCCAGTTTTGATAGGCCATAGGCTTTCAAGTTATAGATGGCCACCTGTATAAACGACCAGGTTTGATTGGAATGGGAGGTTGTCATGTTATACAGGTTCTACTGTATATACTTTCTATTATATAGTGGTACCTCGCAATTCAACACTAATCCGTCACCAAACTAGTGTCGAATTATGAAACTTTCAAATTGCAAAACAATTTTTCTCATATAAAACTATGGAAAATAGATTAATTCGTTGTTGGATTCCCATTCACTCCCCTAACGGGTGAAGTGAGAGAGATACACTATATTATTTACTTTATTATATGTATCTTTCAAGTTATGATTTTTAATGTTTTTAATACAAAATTTTATTATCTATCATAGATACAAATCTACTGTGCATAGTAAAAAGATATTGCATTAAAGTAGAAATGACATCATGATTTCATTATTCGAGTGCTCTACGTCATTCTCGTGGTATGAATGATCGGGAAAATTTTGCACTGTGCAATTTTTTCAATTGTAGTAATTTAGGATTTAATGAAATTTAAGTTTAACAGAAAACAGTACTGATGTAAGCAATAAAGTTGGTCAATTAGTAGTGATGTTAAAAAATTATGGTTGTCATAGTCGGTTTCACTTTCTTTGGTCTATAAAAATGATGGTCATGGTCACTTTAGGAAAATGGTCATCTTATGGAGGGTCAAATAGCATTATTTCTATGGAAAAAATTTGGTTCCCACGTGGTCACTTTAGGAAAGTGGTCATCTTATGGAGGGTCAAATAGCATTATTTCTATGGGAAAAAAATTTAGTTCCCATAAAATCGTGGTCGTGACGTCAGGTGGTCGTGAACTCAGTTTTCACTGTATTATTACAAAATTTAGATTTTTAATTTGATTTTAATTTTAATGGCTAGAAATTTAAGATATAATAAAACAAATCTGGGACATTCACAAATATTTCAGATGTGGCAACAAAGATATAATGTCAATATTAAATATATTTTATAAAAAATTTATGAAATTTTGTAAGTATATAACAAATTAATACAAAAATTCATTTTTTAAAATTCAAATTTGTTCTTTAAAGAAATATTTCATTGACTTTTTTGAGGAAGTTATATATTATAAACAATGAATTTTTATATGTTTGTAAAACTCATATAATACTAAATTTTGAATTAATCTTTTTTTCGCTTTACACTATTTCACTGCTTAAATTTCAAATTAAGCTGGATAATTATTTAGCACACATTGCAGTTTAAAACATAACACTCTTTTAATCAATCTTCACATGATCCAACAAGAAAGTTAGAGAGTATAGTAGAAAAACTAGTAAAAAATAAAAATTTCCCAGCTATTTGGAATATAAAAAAGCTTGTATCGACCTTTACAAAATCGTCGCGTCCCAACAGCACACACAACTTTCACAGTATCTTAAAAGCGAAATAATTCTTAGGATAACTTCATATTAGGAGCTATTTTTTTGGAAAGTATGAAGAATATTGATTAAAGTTTATATTACGTAAAAATATTTTTTTGACATTTCAAAATTTTTCGGGAAAACCTTGGTAAGCTCTTGCCCCGAAAATATTGTTAACTGGGGCAAGTGCAAATCAGCACCTTGGGGTAATCGCGTATTTGGCTACTCTGGCGTCATAACATGTTCAATTTAATTTTTTCTTGTTTTACAATTTATTATTTACTTCTTTTTCTACCATATAACATGGTTTGCAGCTACGTCAGAAAAACCAGCAGGGGATGATGATTGATAAACGCAAAGATATCAATTAAAATTTTTGTATAAACCATTTTTTATTTGATAAAAAACATTTTGTCATATTAAATAACAAAATATGTGCTTTGTTACTTTGAAAAAAATAATAAAAAATGCTATAAAGTAAATAATGTGAGATGAGGTATAGTGAAATAAAACAAAAATATAAAGTGATATAACTACACAAGTTGTTATTAAACAATTTGTGTACTTATATCACTTTATATTTTTGTTTTATTTCACTATACCACCTCTCACATTTCAGAGGATAACTCTAAAACCAAACAACCTACATCAATACGGTAAAAAGCATTTTATAGTAGATTTATTCATAATTCTGCTCTTGCCAATTAGCGAGAGTAAATGATCTTCAAAACTTTTTTAACTTGCACTCTTACCCCGTTTAGAGGTTAAGTGCAGAGTAGCTGACATTTTGTATGATTTTGTAGCAAATTTAAAATTTACAAGATCGAACTTCCTGCAATAGTGTGCAATGCGATTGTTAACGACCCGGTTAAATATTTATACGATAGGTTAAAATATTTGTGTTTAAAGTCCAATTTTGCAAAAACCGCTCTGCATTTATCCCACTCCTCTTTATATATTTTCTATTTGAATCAGAAACTCTTCCAACATTGAGAAAACTTTAAACATTCATGTTCAGATAAGCTGAAACATGTTTGAACAAGTACAGTATAAAAGTTACATTACTTTTGGGATTATCTGATATTAAGCACGTAACTTCGTTGCTAATCAATAAACTTTCCAAGATCTTTTAATTCGTTTCCTTTATATTTCTCTTGCAGTATTTCAAGACCAAATATCTGCCAAAGTGGATTTCTGCAAAACAAAAGAAATGAGAATAAATTACACAACAGCTCAAATAATTTGCATGTATGTCTAAGAATGCTTAACATTTTTATATATTTATTTATATCTGTGACACATAAAATAATAATATGTAAGATAATTCTTAATTTGTACTGAAATGATATATATTAGTTTAATTTCTGTATTTAACACCTCAATTTTTTTATAGAATCTCGCTTAGTTTCTTCTTCATTTTGGTCACTTTTGCGACAATATTACATACTATGCTGAAATTGCGTATCATATTTAACTGTGAAGATAATGGTAAGCATTAGAAATAGCCGTTCTATCTAAAAATAATATCACGTTGATAATAAATAAAACAATTTTTTATAAGCGAATAATTTAAAAATAGGAGTTTAAGTAGTTTTTATATGTTTTGAATAATAGAGAACTACATATTCACAAAAAAATATCTGTCATAATACAGTATAGTTAGTTATATTAGCCTTTAATTAATTAATTAATTATAAGGTATTATTTTCAGAAATTATATTTAAAAATATCATATCCATTTCTGCATTTTCATCTGGAAGAAAATTTTTTAGTAATAGTTTATGGGAAAGAACATTATCATTATGTGGAATGAAGATTTTAATTCTAAATGCAATAATATTCGGCCATATGATAACTATGTTATCCTTAATGCCATCGATTGCAGGTAAGTATTTATTATGATATGCAAGTGATAAGTTTATATTAAAAATTTTAATATAATCTTTGATTTAATAGAGATTAGATTAGATTAATTGAGACACCATTTCGCACATATCACACAGCTAGTTTTACAGTCCACACACACTGGCCAACACTCATAGTAGTTACTCGGAAGGTTGAAGGATGGAATTGAAAGGGCCTGGGCCTGTGCCCCACCTCGCATGAATAAGAGAAGTGTGGGATCTGGATTTGAACCTGGTTAAAGTGGTAAGCAACTACTTTACCATGTTGGAGCCTCTATGAAATATAATTTGCTCACATAATGATCAATTTACAATACTGTTATGAGTCATATCAGACAAATATAAAGTGCAATCAAATACAATATTTACTTCAAATCAAGTTTTCAAATATTTATATATGATCTGTAATACTTGAATGAAATGATTAATAAAAATTTCTCTATTTACTATTTATCCAAATATTTCAAATGCAAGGAAAATTATTATTGAAAAACTTCAGGTATGGAGATTTTAATTTAATGTAAATAATCTCTTCAAAGAAAATGCTTTGCTGTTTATCAGTTATATAAATATTTACTCTTGAATGGCTACAAATCATCATTACAGAACTTAATTGGAAGTAGAGGGTAAGAGATTAAATACCATATAACATTTTCCTTATTGTCAAGAGAATCAGGAATCGAAATAAATATGTTCCTTCATTAATAAATATTGACTTCTCAGATCTGTTTTTAAGTAATTTATTGCCTAATTTATTATATGAGCATACAAAAATGAAAGAAAAAAATATAATCTAAGATGAAACTTCTTGAAGAAGTGTATGCAGCTAATGTATAAACTCCGACTATACGTTCTTCCACCATGATTTAAAATTATAAATACATAATGATGGTGCATTGCATCAGAGAAATATGAGTTCTACGTGACAGAAAAATGTATTATATAAATTTTTAAATAAAATTTATTTTAATTTAAAAAAATGATGTTGAACAATTCATTACAGCATATAAGTTCATGTACATAACCTTTTTATCTTATAAATCTTATAAAGAAATATAAAATCCTAATATTGGTTAAAAACGAAAATGCATATACTTATTTGTTTTTTAACTAAATTTAATTTTTCATTTAAATATTAAAGTTTAATATTTTAATTGTTTCAGATATAAAACTTTCGTAATGAAATTTAAATAGTAGCCTACTTAGTTCGATTAAGAAAACAGAATACAAAAGTTTCACAAATTATTCAAATAATTAATTACGAATAAAATCATGCATGACAACACCGCATATAATTTTTTTTTCCATTTTTATGCAGGAAAGGCTCACAATCTTTTAGATATGACTAATTATCTTCCAGTTGAAATAGCGTCTAATGCAACAACAATGCTTGAAGCATTTTTCTTTGTCAGGTAAGAGATAATTACAATTACTTCGTAATAATATATAAAATTTCTAAATGTTTTACTTTTTATCAAAATACACAGTACTGTAATACATATACTTGGTGTCCCATAATGGTTGGGACAAATTTTTAAATAAAAACAATGAAAAAGTCCTTTTAATAATAGCCCGAAAAATACCGCATTTGAAAGAAATGTGCATATGTAATAGCACCGCTTTTTCAAAGATCGTAAAGGAAACGTATTTATGATTTAAAAAAAAGAATTGCCAATTTTTGCCGTTTTTCATCTTGGACTATGACGTCAATTTTGTACTTTAAATTTATTTCATTAACTAAATATGTTTCCTTTATGATCTTTGAAAAGGGAATATTATAAAATATGCATATTCTTCTTAAATGCGGGCGTTTTTAGGCCAGTGTTTATAAAAAAATTCATCATTATTTTCATTAAGAATTTCGTTGTTTGATTTTGTCTCAACTATTACGGAACACCCTTTTATGTATCAAATATATTGTTAAAATTAATTTAATGTATATTGTGTAGGTGACAATAAATGTGATTTGTAATAGTAGAACATCATTAACAAATTTAATGAAAATGTATTAATTAATTAAGAAAATAATTAGCGTGACAGATAAGCAACATCATAGTTATCTCATAAGATTTATTTCATTTTGGAAAGATAGGGTTAAAAATATTCGTAAATAGCTATCAAAAATAAAACATTTAATTATACATTAAAAATTTTGATTTTTGATTTATATTTTTCCAAGATTTTTGATTTTATATATCCAAGAATATGTAGTAGTTATAAAATTTTACATTATCAGCAGTAACTCCTTCAGAAGTTATACTTTATAACTTTTAAATAAATTATATTCCCTATACTCCGTCTTATATAGTTATAAGGCGGCATGGGATAAGTGCAGAATGGTTTTTACAAACTTGGACTTTAAACAAAGGTATCTCAATCTATCGTATAGATATTTGGCAGGGTCGTTAACAATGGTATTCCAAGCTAATATCGTTTAAATCATTTCTGAAAATTTTATATTTGCGACAAAATCTTACAAAATGTCAGCTATCCACAATTAACCCGAAACGAGTAAGAGCTTACGGGCAAGTTAAAATAAGTTTTGAAGTTTATTTACGCAACCTGATTAACACGAGCAGAATTAGGAACAAATCTACTATAAAATGCTTTTTACCGCTGTAAGATAGGTTGTTTCAATTTAGAATTATTCTTTGTTAAAGAAACTAAGATTGAACTCTTGAAATGTGAGAAGACAACTCCGTCCCACCGAGTTCAATCGGCTTTAACGTACAGATTGGGGGCCATCGAAAAGTGATTCGTGTAAAAAATTTATGTTTCTATGCCTTCGTTATTAAAAAAAATCGAAGTCAAATGTCATAAAGCCGGACCGCACCGCTTATATGCCTAAAAAACTGCAAAGCGGCGGCGCAGTGGTTAAGGACTTGCCTGCGAAGCTGAACGTTGTAAGTTCGAATCTTGCTTACGTGCCTTGGTTTTTCAAGTAAATAAATTAAAATATTACTAACAATTAAACTTCAGGTAAAAGGAAGTTTTTTTGTCATAGTTATGTTTGGCAAAACCACTTTTCAATTATTGCTCGATCTCTTTCTCGTTTTATCTCTCTCACTCTCTAATTGTCATAATTCACTATAGTTATTCATTAATTTCACTATATTATCTATATAATATATCCATTTGCGCTCGAAGCCTCTTTACGTATGGGATAGTAGCTACTCGTCGAATTGCTGCTATCTCATACGTAACTATGATAAAAAAACTTGATTTTATCTTAAGTTTTATTGCTTGTATTATTTTAATTTATTCACTTGAAAAAAAAATATTGCAAGCGGCAGGAAAGCGCCTTAACCACTACACCGCCGCTTTCGTTGAAAAAACTGTAATTTTTAGATATAAAAGCAGCGCGGTCCGGCGTCATGACATTTGACCATGATTTTTAAAAACGAAGGCCTAGTGACCTAAATCGTTTTACACGAGTAACTTTTCGATAGTCCCCAACCTGTACGTTAATGATTTCTAACATACAGACAGGGGGACAGAGGTTGCATCTTTCCTTTGTGAAATATGAGAGCGGTATAGTGAAATATGATAAAATGTTTTTTATCGAATAAAAAATAGTTTATACGAATATTTTAATTGATATCTTTGCATCTATCAATCATTATCTCGGCAATCCTCACATTTCGTTCATTTCTTTCGAATAATCGCCCCTGTTGGTTTTTCTGATGTAGCTGCGAACCATGTTATATACTAGAAAAAGAAGTTATTAAACAGGTTAAAATGTATAACACGTAAAAATAAAATTGAACTCGTTATAAGGCCAGAGCAGCCTAATACGCGATTACCCCAAGATGCTGTTCCGCACATGCCCTAGTAACAATATTTACGGAGCAAGAGCTTACCAGGTTTTTTCTCAATAAATTTTGAAATATCAAAAAATATTCTTTACGTAATGTAAACCTTAATCAATATTCTTTGTACTTAACAAAATAATATCTCCTAATATGAAGTTATCTTAAGAATTATTGTACTTTTAAAATGATAAGCGCGACTCGAACTTACAACGTTCAGTTCCGCAGGGAAACGCCTTAACCACTACGCCGCCGATTTGGTTAAAATGGATGCAATTTTTTAGATATATAAGCGGCGCAATCCGGCGTCATGGCATTTGACCTCATTTTTTAGAAAACGGAGGCATAGTGACCTAAACCTTTTACACAAATTACTTTTCGATGGCCCCCAACCTATATGTTAAAGCCGATCGAAATCGGTGGGACGGAGGTTGTATTCTCCCCTTGTGAAATGTGAGAGGTGTATAGTGAAACATGACAAAATGTTTTTTATCAAATAAAAAATGATTTATACGAAAATTTTAATTGATATCTTTGCATTTATCAATCATCATCTCGCCAACGTTCACATTTCGTTCATTTCTTTTGAATAATCGCTCCCTGTTGGTTTTTCTGACGTAGTTGGGAACCATGGTATATGCTAGAAAAAGAAGTCAATAAACGAATTAAAATGTAGAACACGAAAAAATAAAATTGAATGTGTTATGAGGCCAGAGCAGCCTAATACGCAATTATCCCAAAGTGCTGATCTACACTTGTTGCCCCAGGTAACAATATTTACGGGGCAAAAGCTTACCAGGGTTTTTCTCGATAAATTTTAAAATGTCAAAAAATATTGTTCATTTTATGTAAACTTTAATCAATATTCTTTATACTTACCAAAAAAAAAAATATCTCCTAATATGAAGTTATCTTAAGAATTATTGAACTTTTAAGATACTATCAAAGTTGTGTGCTGTTCGGACGTGATGCGTTTGTAAAGGTCGATGTAAATACTGAATTCGCATCATTTATCGTACGTTATCTATGTCGATAGGTTGCTATTAACTTGTAGTAGAATACTACAATATCAAATAGCAAAATATCGCTTATCTTATAATAAAAAAGCCCGATAATGTACTTCCCCCAACTACCCCCTTACCCAACTCCGCCTTATACGTAAAACAAAAAGAAAGAAAAAATATACAGCCTATGTAACATTCATTATAATAATTATATCTTCCTTACAACTGTTCAGTTAAAGTGAGAACATGTTTTCTTTTTAACGATATCAACTTCATTTTCTGAACATTTTATGCATTTAAAGTTTGTGCATTTTCTGCTCTCTTTACAAAATCTGTAATCTAACCCGCTACAAAATAATCGTTCCTTAGAACATATCCTTCCCCAAGTCCGCCCTTACTACTCCGCCTTAATCAAAACAAAAAGCTAACTAACTAATCATACTTAGAAATATTAAGCAATAATTGTATTGTTTATGAAATTTAAATGATTATGAAAATTATAAATATCTTTCATTTAAATATAATTTGTCATGAATAATAACTTTTATGTAAAACAAAAACGAATATTGATTTGATTTAAACTAATTGGAAGGTAAAATTAATCTTATAGAAGAATTAAAGAATTATATTTCTTTATTAAATCTATATACAGTATTTGTGCAAAAGTATTCATAGTATAATTTTCTTTTGTATATTTTAATATATATATTTTGTATGCGTTAAATAATTATATTTCTAGTGGATTTTTAACACTGTATCTTCGAAGAAAGGATGGAAGATTTTCCAAGATTGAATATATTACATTCTTGTTTAAAAGAATCATAAGGTTTGAAAATTTTAATTAGTATTTAAATAAAATAATGATTTTTTTTATAAGAATTTTATTTATGTCAGATTAACTATTCCTATAATGTGTGCATTAGCCATAATGATTATTCTCCCACTTCTTGCTGATGGTCCACATTGGAAATCGATTATACAATTTTCCAAGCATGTTGAAAAATGTTGGTGGAAATATATTCTACATATACAAAATATATTTGGATCGGAACGCGAGGTAAGAAGAAATGTGCTATTTAATTAAAATAAATTTTCCTTAACTACAGAAGTGTTAATTTGAGGAGTATTTAGAATAATTTATTTTAATGTATGCTTAACATTTCTATTAAAGAAAGATTTGTTCTGTTTTAGTTGGTAGATATTTTCTGGTATTTAAACGTATTAGTGCAACTAACTATTTTCACTTTGCCATCTATATTCTTGTTAGATAGGTAAGTAAAGTAAAAATTTCATTTTTAAATTTTCAGTTTATAAAATTGTGTCTTTTTTATATAAATTTACACTATATACAATAGAAGGAATGTTTAAATATCATTCATATATGTAATAAATAATTCACTAAAATAGTTGCATTAATTTAATATATAATAAATCGCAGGGAAACTGAATAAAATACGGAACGTTCAACCGATTTATATATATTCTAGATTTGTGAAATAAATGCCTCAGTGCAATTTTATCAATAAATTTATATAAAATCAAATATTAATAACATTTATAGCAAAATGAATGATTTCATATGTTGTTTAATTATTTTAGCCGAATAATAAGATTTTATATTTTATCATAATAATTAAAATACTGTAAGAAGATTTTATAATTGACACTTTGCAAAAGAGTCAGATATAAAATCTTATTCCGTTTAGAAAATTATATTAATTTAAATGAATGTCAGAATACATGCATTAAATATAACCTCTTGTTAAACATAGGTTCAAGGAAATTGCTTCGGATTTTTGAGATTTTTACGAATATAGTCATTCACGGCGAATTTCTATTGCCAAAGTGGAGTTAGGAATTCATCATGAATGATTATAATGATATTTGACAAACAGTGAATCAAACAACTGTATGATTGGGATGTACAGATTGAAATTGAACTCTCAAAAAAAAACAATCGAGGTCATGACTCTTCATGCAGTGCTTCAGTTAGAATTTCTTTTCAATATTGTTAAAACAGTACAATCAATTTAGAATGCGAAAGCATTCTATATGCTAGTAGTAGTAGTAGTAGTAGTAGTAGTACTAGTATTACTAGTAGTAGTAGTAGTATTAGTAGTAGTAAGAAAAGGGGACTTTCCACTGCGACCACCAATAGTCTATTGTGCACCCCAACAAAGATCATCCCATAAAAAGTCCCGTGTTAATCGCGAAAGGCAGTATCTTCTTCAATGGGACTGTAAAAAGATCTTCTGGTGCAGGAAAATGCAACCCAATACGATCATAGCTTAGCTCTGAAAGAGTCACACATTTACACCTAATGCGAAAAGGAGTTTCATCTCCTTCCTGATATCCTCTACAATTGAGAATATCAACAATCCCAATTAAGTGAAGATGCCTTCTAAGATGACAATGATAATTCCAGCTTCATTTTTATGGAGAGCAAGCAACTCCTTAGTTCTCTGTATAGAAGGACCTAAAATGAGAGCATTTGCTTGCTTGCCTTAGTCCAGGAGTAAACCTGTAGTGAGTGAGGTTCTGAGCTGCCAACTAGTCCCTGACAACTCGCTCAAACGCATCAAATCTGATGTTCAGACAGGTTCAGGTCCAATAAAGGGGCGAGAAGCCCTTCCTGGCGAGCCCATCAGCAACCTCATTGCCCTCAATCCCTTTGTGCTCTGGTACCAAAATAAATTATACCATGTTACAATTTATTTTGGTACAAGTTGTTTCCTGGTAGCCAGTTCTTCAGTGACGAGAGAACAATCCCATACAAGCTTAGAAGTAAAGCGGAAGCTATCAAGTGTTTTTAATGCAGCTTGACCGCCACATATATGCTTGTCATTTTCTCTGGATTCGAATATGTGAAAGTTTATTTTATTTAATAATTCCAGCTCACAGTATGGAATTATTAAATTAATAGCTGCTTAATGAAAAGATATTCTTATTAAATTGACAGTTACTTAGTGAAAAGGTATTCTTATTAAATTGATGGCAAGTAGTAGGAATATGTTAATGATATTCTGAATAGGACGTACGTTTCACTATGATATTCTGAAAGAATATCTTAGCGAACGTACTTCCTGTTTTTTAATAGATTATACCATCATATAATATTCTTAATTATCTTATCTTGCAGGTGTATCTCTCCATTGAAAGTATTAAATTTATAGCATATGTTTTATATTCTTTTTCTAGTTTGAAGGGTGTATCAGAAAAATTTTCAGTTTGTCTCTCCTGTAAGAGTTTCATTTCAGTAAAACTATATATAAGATTAAATTCATTTGTAGGTTTAATTGCAATAATCACTTCAACCTTGATTTTCCATTTTACAAAAATAAATTTTGGAAGATTAAGGAGTAACTGTGTTATTATTCTTTCCCATCATGAAAATCTGTAAATGTACTTTCTGATAATGTTAACAAGTTTATATATACATACATAGACCTACTTTCTGAACATTGGTTATCTTTCTGTTTTGAAATTACACATCGTTCGTTTCGATTATGTAGTTTGAATATATTTATGCATTTTATTATAAAATCTTTCGATTATCAATAATGTAATTGTATTATCACTATAGTAATATACAGTCAATTCTCGTTATTCGCGGATTCCGTATTCGCGTATAAGACTATTCGCGAAAATTTATTTATAACCATAAATTCGATTTTCGCTGAGATTTTGCGTCTATTCTCGGATTCTCGCTGAGAAGCGAAAATACTAATGTAAACTCTCTGTCTAATAAAGGAAGTTGTTTGTTATTAAATGTTGTCTCTGTGTCGTTCTGCAGAAATCATACGTCCTTTTGTTATACCTGCGGACTCTGGTGTGAGCAAGAATTGTGGAGTCTTTGCTCACTCCACAGTCCGCAGGTCTAACAAAAAAGGGACCTATGCTTTAAAGCAGTCTCAAATTTAGGCATCTAACTTCCTGAACATTTGCTTCTTACGCCGAGATTTTAGAAGATCTGAGACAAAAAGCTACTCAGACAAGATTGATGCAGTTTTCAACGCAGTTCAAAAAGATAATGTGTCAGCTGCCACATCAAACAACTACCCATCTATAATAAGATTTTATTTACTACGTAGTTAGTGCTTTAAAAATTAAATAATGATTATTGTAATTATTATACTGTATATAGCTCTGTACACTGCATATACTATAATTATTTGTAATTACTATAATACACATTAAATTATATGTTTTTCAGTTTGAAGAAACCTATAGCAAAGATGAAAATGTTGGGAAGAAAGGTTCGCAGGAACCTAATTAGCTCTATATTTCCCATAGGCACAATGGTTTAGTATTCGCTAATTCAGTATTCGCGAAGAATTTACTACTGCGAATATGAATCGATTGTATGTCATTCATTCATACTTCTTGCGTTACATTTGATTTTTTCTAAAATAAAGATTTTAAAATTAATTCCTTTATATTTTGTTGAAATATTAATTGAAATTATATCCTGTTTTTAATCAGCTTTCTTTATTAGAAATATTATAATTTCTCTCGTTTATTTAATTTTAAATGATACGCCATTAAAATATATTAAAAGTATATATTAAATAAATATATGCATTTATTTATTATTAAAATAAATGCATAAAAATATTATACATTAATGAATTCAATGTTTATGATATTGAAATCTTTTATTAGTTCTGTAAATATTAGATTTGATTTATTTTCTGATGACAGGAATATATATTAATTCAATCTATTTATGTATACGTATTTAAATAATATTAAATTTTACAGATGGCCGAAACTGGGAAAAATTTCTTTGATCATATTGATCGTAACGGGATTTGTTTCATATGCGGCAGATATGCTGATTGGGAGAAACTATAAAATTTATGGAAATTCTTATGATATTATGTATGTATTGTAATTTTATTTTTTTCTATAATTCAATTTTTATTTAAATTAGATTAGCATATGAAAAAACCTAGCACAATATATTATTTTACATTCTAACTGAGATATAAAATTAAATAAATAACGAAACATCATATTTTATATCTATAATGATTTGAATCATATTTATTTCAAATGAATAATTTTTTTACTTGTCATATCTTTTATTTTACTTTAGAAAATTAATAATAAATTTCCTTGATATTTATCCGAAATCGTATGGTTATCATCTCAGTTCTTATTGTTTTGGCATGCTAGTTGGATCATTTTTAGTGGAAAAGAAAGAATTGCAATTTGGAAAAGTAAGTTTTTAAGTAAATTTTAATACTTAATTTTTTTATTAATTATTTAATTTTGTATATTATAAAACTGTACTGATATAATATATAATAACATTTCCAGCGGTATTAATCCCAGAGTAATATTCTCAACAGCATTATTTTTCTTTAATACAACTTTATAATAATTTGTGGTTTTTTATAAATCTGTGTTTTCTGATAAATCATTTTCTCATGTCCTTTTTCTAATGTTTAACGCCAATAGTTCTACCTCATGTGATTCTTTCTTTAAATTTCGATTCTTTTATCCCTTTGTTCTAAAATAGAAATTTATTTTAGTTAGAGAAGGCTATCTACTTTTTAAATTCACGATATTTCAAACCACCTTTGTCAATTTTCTTTTGTTTCCTAACATTATTTTTGCAACCACCCTTTTATGAAAGAGATTCCATCTAAAAGAGGGATCTCTTTTAGATTCACAAACATTATGAATACAAAAGAGGAAATTAAATGCAAACAAGAACTTCCGCTTCCTAAACAATCGTTGCAAATAATGCAAACAATAGAAATTAATTTCATCACAAAGACATTATAAAATCAGAATCAGACATTATCAAATCAGATTTCATTATAAAAAGACATTATAAATATTGTGTAATAAAATTAGGCTAAAATTTTAATGTAAATCAGTCTGCAAAATTTCATAGAATTTATTAAACTTTTTTAAATGATTATGCTGCATATTAAATTATTTTTAATAACTTAGATATTTTGAATAGTTCGAATTACCTGAATATGACAATAAAATAATAATTGTTATAAAAATTAAAAATTACTTTAATATATATTGTATAATATTGAAATATAAATGGAAAACTATTAAGTTTGTATATTATATTTTAGAAACTATACTTCATTTTTACTTCACAGTCAAAGAGCTTAATTATTCCCTTTTATAATTGAATTTAAGAACCTAAATAAAAAAATCTATAAATATAAGATGTCCGGGTTAGATTTTCCAAAAAGTAAACCCATATACCTCAGCATCAATAAGACTTATTAAAATCTTTTTTATTCTTATTCAGAATAACTCACCAAGTTTCTATAAATGTTAATAAAGTTCAATGTGGAATAGTTATTCGCTCGACAGATGTCAAAACCATATTCGAGCTGTTGCCAAGTGTTTCCAGCATTTGAGGAATTTTTAGAGCAACTGCTTCAATGATGCTCTATTTTAAATCTTCCAAAAATCTCGAACTTTTCACTAATATACATAATCTTTAATAAAGCTCTATGCAAAAAGTCTAATGGAGTCATATCCGGTGAACTAGATGGCCTTCTTCTGATCCAACGTCCAGGAAAAGTTTCTCTTCGAAAACGTAGTAACATCTGGATATAAGAAGTGTGGTGGAACATCATCTTTCTGAAGCGTGAAATCTGAGGAATCTATAGAACATCAAATTCTGCAGTCTATCAAGATAAGTGTGTCCTGTCACTGTAGATTCTATGAATAATATGTACAGACGACGCCGTTTTTGTGCACTCTTAATCAGATATTATTCTTTGTATGTCCCTTTTATTTTCGATCACTTGGTGAGGATTATCAGAACTCCAAATGAGGAAACTGTACATGTTAACTTTCCCGCTAAGGTGAAAGTTTGATTCATCACTAAATAACAACATTTCAAATAACTGGGATTGCCATCGATACGGCTGATGAATTTAGCAGCGTAATCAGTTCTAAAGCGGTGATCTGGGTTTAAGGTGTTGAAGAAGTTGAAGTTTGTACTCACGCAACTAAGGCATTTGTGAACTGTTGTACGAAGAATCTTCATTTCATTACTAGCCCGTCTAATTGATTTACATGGGTTGCTAGAGAATGAATGTCACACATTCGATTCATTGTCGCATCGATCACATAAGTTTTTAGGTGTTTCCCACTTTATGAAACCAAACTTCCAAACTCTTTTAGATCTTATCCCAACTAAAGAATGGATTTGGAAGTGGGTGTATCCACATTCTATTCCCTTCGTGCACACTGTCAAACATGCGTAAATGATTTAAATTCAGCTAACCAAAGCACCCACTGCACCTTCACTGTGGCTCAACTTCTGGACTGAAACAGTAGCGGTTCTTATAGTGCTTATGTGTATGTGAGACTACACATCCGCACTAATGACCTTTAAGAGGTGACAAAATAAATCTTTCAGAGATTTCCTTTCGAATGAGTTTTAGTTGGAGAAAATATAATGAGCAATTCTCTCATTATAAACCATTAATTTTGGATATCTTTAGTTTGGACATCCTGCATAATAAATACAGTGGTACGTTGATTAACGACGGCCTCAGATAACGACCAGTGGTTGTAAGAAAAAAAACTCGTGGTTAACGACGCAGGCTTTGGTTAACGACTCCTGATTATGTGAACTTCCGACAAAATACATCAGTGGTTGTAAGAAAAAAACCTCGTGGTTAACGACGCAGGCTTTGGTTAAGGACTCCTGATTATGTGAACTTCCGACAAAATAGAGCTCTGTAAAACAAATCTTCATCGCATCACGTGATTCGTTAGCTCAGTTGTAAATCGTTATTTTCTTTTATTACAATCAATTCAAATCCGACAATATCATTATTAAAATTAATAAAAATATTACCAAAATTTATCTTTGGTTAATGCTAAACTAAGTAAACAGTGAATTTGCTTATTGTATATATAAGATATAAGTTTGATGTCTAAAATAAATAATAAGCTTCAAGAATTGAGAGAATTAATATCAACATATCTAATATAAGAACTAGATCGCCAGAATTTATTCTTATTTAAAAATCAGGACAACTAGATTACAAAAATAAATTTTTTGCCTTTTACTTCAATGAATTCTGTAAACACGAATTTTATTTTCTTGGAAGAAAGATTCCATAAAATTACGTTATCATAAATATTAATTAAAATATAATAGAATATATAATAATCAAGAAATTATTATTTATATCAAACTATATGAATAATAATACATGTTTTCTAAAAATATGCTTGTAAAATTAAACATCAGTCGTCTTATATAATATTACACTTACCTCCATATCCTGTTATACAGGCTACACAAACCCAAGCTATACCTACATTCCATAGATAGGGTGAAAGTAATCTATGGGCAAGAATATATTTTCCATTTGGAAATGCTTTGTTTATATTTCCGTGCAAACCGAATACGCTAAATCCTAGCAACAGAGCAGTAGCAACCCAGAAGAATACCATAATAGTCTGGAAATAAAGATACTATTAATTTTTACTCAGGCTAAATCAAGAAACAGTTTATCGGTTATAGAAAAAATTTTGTTAAGATATTTTTATTATGAAAATTAATGTAAATATTTTTATTTCTCTCAAAAACTATTTGTGATTGGTAAAGACATAACATCTGATAAATCATTTTAGTTAACAACGTTAACCAAAACTCGTTATCCAAGGCGGGAATTCCCATAAGATTTAATTGAAATTTGATTAATTTGTTCCGGCTCCTCCTCAAACCATAATAAATATTAAAAATGCAGATAAATCTCATTTAAAATATCTTAAAAATATGTAAAATAGCATTTATTTATTATATTTGCTACAAAAAATATTAATATTAAAAAATGAATTGTTTTTAATAAACACAGTTTTTAATTATCAATGAAAACAGTTTTTAATTATCAATCCTCACATTTATTTCTCTCATAAACTATTTGTGATTGGTAAAGACAGAACATCTGATAAATCATTTTAGTTAACAATGTTAACCAAAACTCGTTATTCAAGGCGGGATTTCCCATAAGATTTAATTGAAATTTGATTAATTTGTTCCGGCTCCTCCTCAAAACCACAGTAAATATTAAAAATGCAGATAAATCTCATTTAAAATGTCTTAAAAATATGTAAAATAGCATTTATTTATTATATTTGCTATAAAAAATATTAATATTAAAATGAATTGTTTTTTAATAAACACAGTTTTTAATTATCAATGAAAACAGTTTTTAATTATCAATCCTCACCAAAAGAACAATCGGGCTCACTTCGGAGTTTTTTGACAAACGAACCCGTAAACACTGATTAGCAGTTATAGATTCAACGATTATTATAGAGATAAGATATGAATTTGCCTTTTGATGGCGAACGAACAGTAACACGCACTAGCCGATTTATTGTCTAGGCCTATATGAACTGTAGGATCTCGGACAGACATTTTTTTCTTCTAATGGAATCCAAAACTGCGACCTCACATCACTTGCTAGTGTCAAGTAATATATAACACAAACAAACAATAGAATTAGACTTCGTTCGCAGAATTTAAGATGATAATCGTCTAGAAATCATTTTTAATAGTTTCTTAAAAATGATTTCTAGACGATTATCATCTTAAATTCTGCGAACGAAGTCTAATTCTATTATTTGTTTGTGTTATATATTATTTGACACTAGCAAGTGATGTGAGGTCGCAGTTTTGGTTCCATTAGAAGAAAAAAATGTCTTTCCGAGATCCTATAGTTCATGTAGGTCTAGACAATAAATCGGCGAGTGCGTGTTACTGTTCGTTCGCCATCAAAAGGCAAATTCAAATCTTTTCATTACTATATGCTAATTATTATTTACTTAAATATTTTTATATGGTAATATTTTTATTAATTTTAATAATGATATTGTCGGATTTGAATTGATTGTAATAAAAGAAAATAACGATTTACAACTGAGCTAACGAATCACGGAGGATTGATAATTAAAAACTGTTTTCATTGATAATTAAAAACTGTGTTTATTAAAAACAATTCATTTTTTAATATTAATATTTTTTGTAGCAAATATAATAAATAAATGCTATTTTACATATTTTTAAGATATTTTAAATGAGATTTATCTGCATTTTTAATATTTACTGTGGTTTTGAGGAGGAGCCGGAACAAATTAATCAAATTTCAATTAAATCTTATGGGAAATCCCGCCTTGAATAACGAGTTTTGGTTAACATTGTTAACTAAAATGATTTATCAGATGTTCTGTCTTTACCAATCACAAATAGTTTATGAGAGAAATAAATATATTTACATTAATTTTCATAATAAAAATATCTTAACAAAATTTTTTCTATAACCGATAAACTGTTTCTTGATTTAGCCTGAGTAAAAATTAATAGTATCTTTATTTCCAGACTATTATGGTATTCTTCTGGGTTGCTACTGCTCTGTTGCTAGGATTTAGCGTATTCGGTTTGCACGGAAATATAAACAAAGCATTTCCAAATGGAAAATATATTCTTGCTCATAGATTACTTTCACCCTATCTATGGAATGTAGGTATAGCTTGGGTTTGTGTAGCCTGTATAACAGGATATGGAGGTAAGTGTAATATTATATAAGACGACTGATGTTTAATTTTACAAGCATATTTTTAGAAAACATGTATTATTATTCATATAGTTTGATATAAATAATAATTTCTTGATTATTAAATATTCTATTATATTTTAATTAATATTTATGATAACGTAATTTTATGGAATCTTTCTTCCAAGAAAATAAAATTCGTGTTTACAGAATTCATTGAAGTAAAAGGCAAAAAATTTATTTTTGTAATCTAGTTGTCCTGATTTTTAAATAAGAATAAATTCTTGCGATCTAGTTCTTATATTAGATATGTTGATATTAATTCTCTCAATTCTTGAAGCTTATTATTTATTTTAGACATCAAACTTATATCTTATATATACAATAAGCAAATTCACTGTTTACTTAGTTTAGCATTAACCAAAGATAAATTTTAATAAGTAGAATTTTTTATTTAATGTAATTTCAGATTTGGATAAATTATAAATTATACATAATATAATATGTTCAATTTTATCTAATATGCCAGGAATGCAACTGCATAAATCGAAATTCCGTAAATAATATTTGGTGCCAACATAGTATGGAAGTAGGAATTTTAAATAGTTATACAGTTAAGATCTGGACTAATCGAAAATTCGGACTGTTTGAAAACTACAGAATCCGGACTTCTGGACATTTATATAAGACGGCATATACGCGCATCATTGATATAATTGCATAGCTGCAATGAACTTATTAATGTACAGTATTCATTCTGATAAATAAAAAATTCAGTAGTTATTGAATAAAGCAATAAAATTTGTATTTATATATATTTTTCTTCTTTCTTAAATTTAAATTTTAAAAGTAATTCCGAGGAACTGGAAAATTCGAGATTGTGGATTCACCAAATCTCTCAGTTGCTGAATTTTCGAATTTTTACTGTATTACATACAGTACATGCTTTAAATATCTGAAGTATATGCGAAAATTACTGTGAAAATTAAGTAATATTATACTTTATAAGAGAATTAATTTTCTCATATAAACTGTATGTACTACTGTAAATATAAAATGCAATTTTATGTAAAGTATGTCCAATATAAATATATTCTATCTTTATATCACTTTTTACAATAATTTTCCAATGTTAGTTTATAATTTATTCCATCTGGATTTTAAGAATATTTTGATTTATTTTCTTGAAAGATTGATAAAATCAAATTTTCTAAGAAAAACTTAAAAATGTTATTTCCAAATTACATTTTTGATAAGTTTTGATATTCGAAAAGAAAGAATTTCTCCTTCAGTAAAGAATTATCTATGAATCGAAACCCATTCGCAGGCATATTAAGTTACAATACTAAATTTTTTAATTTGTAAATATTATCCGAATTTTGTTTTAATATTCCCGAAATATAGCTCAAATATAATATAATTTTTCTTGTAAAAAGAATATTAAGTAAGATAAAGATTAGTAATGTTTATATCTAAACAGTATATAGCAAGAAAAATTTTATTATAAAAAAATCAGCTTAGTAAATATTTTAATTTTTACGAATAAATAAAAGCTTCTTCCAAACGTCTAATAATAAACAATAAAAACTAATAATTGTTATACAGTAATTGTAGTTTATTTTTTATTGTTGTGCTTTTGTAGGCGAATATCACAATTCTAAGTATAATTAAATTTGAGAAATTGGGCCATTTATCCAATTCTTGCAATTTAATATGCTATTTTATTTGAAATAAATTATTTTTCATCAAAAATATGTTTATTAATTGCCATTAAATTAATTTTCTCGTTTGGAATTATTATTAGTATGTTTTCCATTTCTTTCAGGTGTGATTAATTGGTTTTTATCTCTCAAGATTTTTGTCATATTTGATCGATTGATCATATGGATTTATTTGCTACATCCCGTCTCAATCTTTTACGTATTTGGACAATTAAGAAATGGACTAACTCTTACAGAAATAAATCTGGTAAGAAAATAATTTTCAGTCCTGTATACATGATGTTCCTAAAAGGTCTGGCCAAATTTAATTCTCAGTTGTTACTAATCAAAACAAGGCAAGAATTCCATATAAAAATGTATCCAGAAATGTTCCTGTTTTGAGATAATGCAATTTGTAAAAACATGCAATTTAATTCGCCTATTAGTCCATGATGGCTGCAGTAAATTGTAATTTGCCAACAGTTATAACAAAAGGAACTGTAAATAAATCACAACACTGTGCAAGTTATAAGAACAGTTTGTGAATAGGTGAAAATAACTCATGGTTTAGCTCTCATTGGCGGAGATTACATATACGACCTCAGCTTTTACAACATCAGTTATCTCGAATAGGAAACTTTAATGAAAGCATGTTTATAAGGAGTTTTGTTTTGTTTTAACAAGTTGCATCTGCGATTTAAATTTCTCCGTAGCTTTCAGAAACATTTTGTATATAAATAGTGTTTCATATGAATATAAATAAGTATATACAGTCGAAGCCGGTTATTAGGGAATTGGATATAAGAGAAATACGGATATAAGGAACAAACGTGTCAGGTCCCGGCGAGAAATTTATGTTTTGTGTGTATTATTCGACGGATATAGTGGATTCGGATATATCGGCTATAAGGGAGATAATTTTTCATTTTTCTGTACTCTTCCTTGTTATGACCTACTTTTTATCCTGCTTTACCTCGGCCAGATATCAGTGTAATTTATTTAAAAATAATAAAAACGTCATAAAAAGCCAATTGGTTGCTTTTTTCTTTCTCTATTTCCCGACGGCAAATTTTTTTGCCATTATTTAATAATTTAAAAATTAATGAATATAAATTAAATTAAAATTGTAGTTCCTCTTAAAACAACAAAATTCTCAGGTGGCGCTGTACCCTAAAAATGGCATCATATAATCATTTGTTATATAAGTTTGTAGAAGTTTTAGAGTTATACTCCAAGTTTAAGAGATCAAATGACAGGATTAATGAACGGATAACATCTAGTATAAATTATTTCCCATTTTATGTATACTGCAGATATAAAATTAACAATTAAGTTATTTTTAAATTTTGAATTATTTCTTATAATTATACTTAACAGTAGTAAATTTTAATATATTTTACTTTAAAATTTGAATAACAAAGATTTGTGTATATCATTAAAATTAATATTTTTTTAATAACTAATTTTTTATATTGTAATCGTTTCAGAGAGATGTTGGGCACAGATGGATAAAATTCATTTATAACTCATACTCGCGTATAATACAAACTATATATAAAACATACTTAAACCGTTTATCAATATCTTTGACTGACCTATATAATATCTTTTATGATTGATAAATAATCTCGTATATAAAATTTTATAAATTTCGAACAGTTGATTCATGAATTCCATGAAGATTTCAAAATAAATAGAACAGTTTGTTGGTAGGATAAAAACAAATGATAGTTTCAAAGTTGCGTTCTCTACAGTGGTACTTTTCAATTATGGATATACAATGAAATCAGCTGTAATGGCGATAAACACTAAATATGTTAGAACGTATTTCTGTTTGTAATAGTAACAATAAAATCAGAAACAATGATATTTAAAAAAGTATATTTATTATTTTACCTCTCGATATATAAATAGGGGTGTGAAAATGCGTTAAATTGTTTATATTTGATTTACCAGCTATCTATAAATAAGATAATTAATAATAGTTACAAAAAACTCTATTAATTATTTTATTTTACAGATGTTTTACAGAACTCTTCATTTTATTTAACAGTGGTTATCAAACTTAATCCTGTATACTGCATTGTACTTACATTTAACTCCAGGTTAGGTTAGTTAGGTTAAGCCGAGCCAATATATCTAACGAAGGATATATTGGTAGTGGTCACTTATAGAGCCCATCACAGGCTGGCCAACACTTATGATGGGTCATCCAGATGGTTGAAGGATGGGGTTCAACGAGTCATGCCCGGTCCCGTTCCGAAAAACTGGAGGTGTGGGTCCGGATTTGAACCCAGTCCAGGGTAGTAAGCCACAACTTTACCACGCTCCAGTGATAATTATTGTGATTCAGAGAATTATTCATATGACTAAAGTATTTTTACAATAGGTATTTTTTATTCGTTGCACTTAATAAAAGGGAATAAAAAAATTAAATGTAAATTTTTTTATTCCCTTTTTAGTGTAATTTAACAAAAACATTCATCACTACTATATCCGAAATGATTTTAAAGTTTTAATTAATTTTTATAATCTCATATCTGGATTCCATTAATTTATCTGTCCAATTTTAACGCTAATTTAATCAGCGTGAATTCATGCTGATGTCATATTGCTACTTCATCATTACGTCATAATTTATTGATGTTTTGTGATGATGAATTTTAAAATTATTGAATTAGCGATATCTGGATGATTATTATTTTTATAGAACATGCACTATTTTTTATTGTAATGAAAGAAATTTCAGAATTAATAAGTATGCTGATTCGCTTATAGTAACTGAATCCATAGATTTATAAAATAATTCATAAATTTGTTGCGTGGACATAAAGAATTTATGTATGCATAGCTTGGCTATTCAGAAATAAGTTTTACCGTAGATAATAACTTCTTCAAAGGTTGAATGAATAGTATTTGGAGATATATTTTGCATGGATAGAAGAAACTCAGTCAAAATTCATAGCATCGTAGCATCATTTGTTAAATTATGGATAAATTATATAGTCTACATTATTTCAATAATAGAGTATATAAAAATAAGAAGAATTTTGTTTCAATGAATTCCTTTTAACGATACCTCAGATAAAATAAGTAAATGTGATTTTTTAAAAATAGTTGTTTCTCCTTTAAAAGAAGGATAATTTTATCTAGAAATATTTAAATAATTTTTTTTAAGTTAAATTACAAATAAATTAATAATATAATATAAACATTTTATGTTATCAATTTACGTAATATAAATGTGATTTTTAATTATATATTTTCTTTAACAGTGGATGCTCTTCATATTTGTGATGTTTCTTTCGGTGATAGCATCTTTTCTGCTCTACATATTTTTGGAGTTCCCAATAAATTTTATTTTGAAAAAATTATCTGATTTACATTATTTCAAGGAAAATACTCCTTCGATTGAAGTCTGCAAACTGGAGAGAATAATAACTAATAGTAATTTACAATAACTGATGATAACTATTAATTACTGAATATTAAAATGCTGATATTACAAACATCGGATTATAAATAATGTATTAATCATAAAAATCTTATACAGTTATACTTGCATTCTTGTATGTTTTGTTGTAATATTAGTTAAAAGATTTATTTATCTTAAAAAATTATTAAATTTTAACTGAAATATATATGAAATTTAACACTTTGCTGATATGTAGTTATTCTATGGAAAAATGATATTGGATAAATTTAATAAATATTTTAAAACTTAATGGATTGTTGTTGGAAATTGTTGGATGAATGCTTATAATAATGTAAGAGAAATTTAATATTTGATTAGAATTTTTTGTGCTGCAAAACAAAACCGAAAAATAATTTTTATTTTTTGTTTTTAATGGAAATAGGCCTACCAATAGTTACATATAGCCTGCAATTCAAGATGTCGAGAAAAATGAATATTAATCTTTAAACCATTCATCCTACAGTTTAATTCTATGTTTCAATATATAATTTCTCAAACTAGTTTTATAGCAGACCTGGGCATTATTTAAATAAAAATTTATTTAAATACTTT
>AYEL01073855.1:0-16266 GCA_000484575.1 Olivierus martensii
TACACTCTTTCCCTACACGACGCTCTTCCGATCTAATTTGATTTTCAAAAAGAAAAAAATTGAGTCATTAAGCCTAATGACTTTCATTATATAATCATTAGGCTATTTTATATATAATTTTTGTATATTTTTCAAATTTTTTCCATCATCAAATAAAGAATATTATTATGTATTCTAATTGTCTATTATATTTTCTTTCAAATAGTAGTAATAACTTGATAGTTGTAAAGAATTTTTACATCTGACAAAGATTGGTTTTGTTTATAATTCAATACTTGGCAGCACTATATAAACATCCATCACTGTTTCTTTTTAATTGAACTATGGCATCTTACTATACATAATATTGAAATAATTATTTATTAATCACTTTTCTTCTAATTTTCTTAAAATAATGTGTCAGAAAAGCTTTTTTATTCATATGAAATGTTAGTTTTTAACTGAAGGAAATCACTCAAATAATTTAATTTTTTAATAATATTTCATGAGGGTTAGAAATTTAACAGTGGCAATAGTATAAATGCATTGTAGTGCATAAATGCATTAAATAGTATAATTGCATTAGTATAATTGGAACAAAAAAACAGCAGTTTCAAACTTTTTTATAGTCCTTTGATATAATTGCTACTATTGTATAAAACTTGTTGTCAACACTGTGGAAGTCACACGATACCATTAGCAGACTGTGTTTGGTTGATAGTTCATATAAATCAATCAATGGACAAAGAATGTCTGAAATAATTTATAAACAAATGCTGTGAAGCAGTTCTTTCAATCTTTGGAATCAAGTCAAAGTCACATGGGATTAAGTCTGGTGAGTACAAAAGGTGAAAGTGCACTTCCCAACCTTATTGAATGAACAACTGCTACAACATGCACCTGAGCATTGTCTTGCAAAATGATGGGCAGAAAGTGCTGCTGCTTCTTCCTCAAAGCTGTTTGCAGATGATATTCCAAAAAATATGCATAATACTCTGCATTAATGATCTTGTGTAGTAGTAAAGCATGTGCCAGGATAGCTATTGCAGTTGTCAATGAGGATGACCACAAACTTTAAGCTACTGGGATCTGCAGCACTTTTACTCTGCACACTGACCTATAATGTTATCGCTTATTTGACTGATGTTTCATTTCTGGCTCATATGATCAAGCCCATGTCTCATGAACAATCTAATATTTCATTAAAAGGTTCACCTTCTTGCTCCTTCTGTTCCATGCTCTTGTAATGTTGACATTTTTGGATCTCAATCAAAGCATGCAGAACTCAAATAAGATACAATTTTTCTCATTCTCAGACATTCCTTTAGGATGTGTAGGATAATCATATATAGTAATCCTGTTTCATAAATTAATTCATGAATTGTAATTATTCTATAGCAATACAGAAACAGCACTCACCTGTTCCTACTTTCACTCAGACATCCTGTCCAAGGCTCATCTCTCATATTTTGCTGTCTCTGGTGAAAACTTTTTGTGCATCTTGTAATCATTTTATATAATAATGTAGATGATTTAGAACTTCTATAATTCCTTCATGACACTGTCATAGTGTAATACTGTATATCCTCTGACAGTTTCAATTTTTATTTATCACTGCTGCTCTAATTTGGAAAACATTATTGCTAGACCAGCTGGTTGTGATTATTGATGTTCTTGTTATTGTGTGTGTATGTGTCATGGTAGAATGATTTCATTATGCCCAAAAGTAGGGTAAGAATCCAACCATTTTGTCATATCAACAGTATGAACATTTTGCATTTTATTGCTCTCCCACAGATTTGTTGCCACTATTAAACTTTCAACACTCATGTCTACATATTAACTTGATATCCATCAGCTAGATTTGATACTAATTTAAATTAAGGGATTTTACAGTCATTTTTGTTGCCATTCTCTGCCAAATCTTTTAAAGATAGCAGGTAATGAATTATTTCTCGTAATTTATTCATCCTACATCAATGATTTCTTCAAAATTAGGTTTATATTAGCATTTTGAAACAGAGGATAATTTTTGAACCCTCCTCTAATTTACAAAATGATGACTTTCTTGCCTAAGATCAAGTTGCTGATCTTGAAAGTATGCTTATAATCATTAATTTTACACCCATGGTCTACAAATTAGTTATTTACATTACATATAATCCTTAAATTACTATACTTTAAATAAAACAAAAAATTAAATACTAAATTTAAATAAACAAATGAACAATTGATTATTTCCCACCAACAATTAAATATGCTATCTTCACCGGCAATCATCAAGTGTGATATTGTTTGTTATGCTTCTGGGATTAATAAAAATGTTACTCTCCAAGCTGGATGCAATGGAGTCAAAATTAGGCCACTACGATGGATTGGCATTTTACAATGTTTTTCAATCTGTTTATTGTTTTACATAAACTAATCTGATTTTTGATTGAAGAAAAATTTTTAGTTTTAATTTTTAAATATCAAGAGGATTTATTTCATAGAACAGAAATGAATCTTCTACTATATTTCATAAATTTATAATTAATTATTGTAAAAGCAATTATTGGGAGTTGCTTTATAAAAAGTGAAGAATTTTGGAATATAGGTAGTCCTTGATTTATAATGGGATTCTGTTCCAATATCTCCATCGTAAGTCAATTCTGACATAAGTTGAGGACGTTTTTAATTCTTGATTTGTTTGATTTCTGTTTTA
The DNA here is from genome assembly GCA_000484575.1 of Olivierus martensii. Classification (NCBI taxonomy): domain Eukaryota; kingdom Metazoa; phylum Arthropoda; class Arachnida; order Scorpiones; family Buthidae; genus Olivierus; species Olivierus martensii. The sequence continues at coordinate 2,684 of AYEL01073855.1, forward strand.
TTATTTTCATAAATTAGATTTCTATTTAACTTAAAACGGTTAAATGTAAAGCTTTCCTTGGCTTCTTTTTTATGTTGGAATTTTCATCAATAGTATTATTTCTCTTACTGGATATGATAGGGTTACAAAAATTGCAATGAGAGAAATGAATACTTCAATTGCTGATTAGCAACTAATGTGCCAAAGGCTGTGATAAGTTTAGGGTTACAAAAATTGCAACGAGAGAAATGAATACTTCAATTGCTGATTAGCAACTAATGTGCCAAAGGCTGTGATAAGTTAGAAGTGAGTGAATCATATTAGTGGCTATTGCATATTGTTGAAAGGCTTTGCTTGCCAACTAACGATGATGGTACGATTACATATGCAAAAACAATATGATATATTTATATATATGCAGGTGACAAAGTTGAATTAAAGAATTCTTTGTAATAATTTTTGACTGTCGTAAGTCAAGTCATCGTAAATTGAGGACTACTTTTGTATTTTAAAATTTTTTAATATTTTATTATAAATTATAAGGAACCATTTTTACTCAGAATGTAGGGACGGACCATTAACTTTGGGGCAGTTCATAACTAGGTAGGTGCAACAGGTGCACCCGCACAGGGCCCACTTGGAATGGGGCCCTAAATGCTGTTCACAAGAAATTATATATTTAAATTTTAAATTTTTCTGCCTTTCTACTGCATGGTTTGGTAATTAGATTTTGCCTTACTTAGACCCTAGATGTCTCTGCTCACCAACATGAACATTCGAATGAATGGCAGAACTGACTGATATTTTCAATGTGCCTATGTTAACTTACCTAATTTACCGTAATAAAACATTATTTAAGATCAACTATCAGACAAGAATGATTATCCAATCTTTCTATTATTTCAATAGAATACAATATCGTTAAAAATATTAATTATGATGATGTAATTAATGAATTTGTTAAAATGAAAGCCAGAAAAGTGCAATTAAAATAAATCTTATTAAAAATCTATTGTGATGTATTTGTTTTATTATTATCCAAACCTAATTAATTAAGGGGCCTAAATGCAAATTCTTGCACAGGGCACAGGAATGGCAAGTTACGGCACTGCTTTGGGGACCCTGGACTAACATCGTTTGGGGGTCTCCCCAATTAATCGAAATTAACTAAAATGTCAAACGGTCAGAGCTATACTAAGCTAACACGCTTTAGAGGAGCCATGAGAAGAGCTAGACTTGCACTCTCATTCCTCTGTCACCACATTATTTACATAACTGACAAATGATAAAGTATATTTTGATTTTACCAACTACAGACAGAGCCATATTTACTATTTCATTGTTTTATACTGTCATTTAAAACAATGATATTTGATATTTTATTCAAATCCAATAGTGTTTCAAACCAATGATTTCAACCTTATCTAGATAAGAAAACATTTTGTGTAATTTATTTATTTATTTATTTTTTTGACCGCGAAAGGGGCCCTTTGACTAAATGGGGCCCTGAGCTGCAGCCCATAAAGACCCTGCCTAAATCCGCCCCTGTCAGAATGTAATAAATTCTATATAATAAACAAATTAACATTTGTTAAATGCAGATTAAATGAAATTTTCTGAAGACTTTTCACATTTTAAAATAACATAATGCTTTTGAAAAAATATTATAGAAAAATTGAATTTTTGATACTAGAGGGTGAAACTTGCATTAAATTATAAAACTTAACAATAGTGCCACATATACAGATAGACCAATTTGAAAATTGTGCAGGAAACTCCACTAATATAGTTTTAAACAGACTTGTATGATATACATCATTGAGCAGCAAATATATAATTTCCAATCAACTCATATATTTTTTGGAACTGGGCACCAATGTAATAAAACAAAACTAATTTAACAAATGATGTAAAAACAACAAAAGCATATTATTCTACATGGAATCAAATTTTCATGAATTATAAATTATCAATTTAAAATAATTATTCAAATAAAGTAACTATAAATTAGGGAGGGGCTAAAAATATTATACAGCAATAGCATTTGTTAGGATATGAAAATCATAAGTAAAAGATGGCCTAAACTTGACAATTGGATGTGGATCTTCAGTTTAAGTTTGGAACAAAACAGTTAATTAAAAATTTACAAAAAAATATCTAATAAAAAATAAAAATTAATTAAAAATACCATTAAAAATTACTTTAAAATTATTATTATTATTATTATTATTATTATTATTATTATTATTATTATTTATAAACATTTCTTTGATAAAATCAAAAAAAAAAAATAAAAATAAAAATAAGTACAGTGAGTCCTTGTTCAATGTCAAAGTTAGATTCCTGAAAATTGTGACATTAATTGAAACCAGAAACCTCATTGACCTAGCATATAAATTTTCCAAAGAGTATGTTGTATATTTGGTCCTGAATCCTCTGAATGGAAAGCCAAAATATTTGCATCCAATCAGTCTAGTTAAATGTCCTGTTTGTTGTATAGTTTAATTAATATATTGTTCATAGACAATATTATATGCTTTAGTTAGTACCTATATAAAATATGGTTATCTTGTTTTCTATAATTATAAATTTCCACCTCATTTTCTCTCTGTTATGAAGGGAAATGTAGGAAAATGGGGATTTATTTCATTTTACTGCCTTAATATTTTTAATTTATTAATTAAGTTTTTGCTGGTTACGTAATAGCAGAATGATGTTTAATGAGATGGCATTAAACAAAGGACCTACTATATCTTAAGTTTGTCTTGCAATATCAGGAGCACATGTTTTCTTATGTGGAATTAAAAAAGTTATTTTATTTTTAATTGGTTTTGGAATGTAACACTCTTTTTTGTATTGGTTCCAAGTCTCATATAACATGGTTTTACACAACACGGTGTTTTTCAGGAACCTATTTACTGTGTTATAGAAGGGATACCTGTAATCAGGAGTATGCTGTATTATATTAACATGAAGCTAATTAAATATAATATTACGAGGATTGGCTGATAAATCCCAGGCCTGATACACAGATGGCACCACTAATGTAATTTTGTGCTGGCATTCTATAGTACTATCCTTAATTAGCTTATATATACATTTTTAGGTCAGTAGCTTGGTTAGTATTTGTTCGACAGCGTTTTGATCAAGATGCTATTGAGATTTTCACAAAAATGGAAGATTTTGAAAAACGTGCAGTTATAAAATACTTTTATATAAAAGGTTTAATGCCTTCTGAAATCGAAAAGGAAATGGATGACACACTAAAAGACTCTTCTCCATCATATACAATGGTGAAAAGGTGGGTTTCTGAACTTAAAATGGGTTGTACAAGCACGAAAGATGGACACCCCATGGAAATGACAACTCCCGAAATGATTAAAAAAAAATCCATAAAATCATGCTAGAAGACCGCAGATTAAAGTTGTCTGAGATAGCGGAGACTGTAAAAATATCAAAAGAACGTGCAGGTAATATTTTAAATAATATTTTGGGTATGCATAAGCTCTGCGCGAGATGGTTGCTGCGCTTGCTAATGCCTGAGCAAAAGTTGAGGTGGAAAATTGTTTCAAGTGAGAATTTGGTGCTCTACCAGTGAAATCTCAAATAATTTTTGCATCGTTTTGTAATTATGGATGAGGCTTGGGTTCATCACTACACTCCTGAAAGCAAAGAACAGTCAAAACAATGGACAGCAGCCGGTGAACCAACTCCAAAGAAGGAAAAGTCAATTTTGTCAGCTAACAAGGTTATGGCAAGTGTTTTCTGGGATGCAAAAGGAATTATTTTTATTGATTACCTTGAAAAGGGTAAAAGTATCACTGGTGAGTACAATGCAAATTTATTGCAGTGTTTGAGCAAAGAAGTAAGAAAAAACAACCACATCTAGCAAAAAAAAATTTTGTTTACCATGACAGTGCACCAACACATTTGTCAATTGTTGCAATGGCTAAAATTAACGAATTAAAATTCGAATTGCTTCCCCATCCACCTTATTTGCCAAATTTAGCACCCAGCGACTACCACCTGTTTCCTAATCTCAAAAAATTGCTTGGTGGACAACAATTTGAGAGCAATGAGGCAGTTATTGATGCTGTAAATAGCTATTTTGAGGAGCTCAATGTTTCGTATTATAAAAATGGTAAAACTAAATTAGAGCACCAATATGAAAAAGTTCGTATTATAAAAATGGGTAAAACTAAATTAGAGCACTAATATGAAAAATGTATTAGCCTTTCTGGTGATTATGTTGAGAAATGAAACAAAAAAAATCAAAAAAATGTTGTTTTAATTGTCAGGCTCGGGACTTGTCAGCCGACCTTCATATTTTCATATATTCATTCATTCTGAGTGATATTTGTTATATGTAGTATCATAACCATTATATTTATGATTATTATAAATTTGAATAATTGTGTTTGTTATTGTTGTAACTTATATTTTTTAAAATGTATTAAATAAAAAATTGCATTAATTATATATTTTAGGATCATCTCGAACTTCACGATCTTCTCGCAATTCTTATGGCACGCCACCAAGAGAACGTTATAGGCAGGCACGTTTGGAACGATTGGAACGGTACATTTTATTTATTTTGAAAATAGTAGATTTTTATTTATGTAATCTTTTATCCATTACTTATTTCTTTTAGTAATCATTAAATAGAAAATCAGTCAACACAAAAAATAATGATGAACATAATATGATAAATAAAATAATGTTCCATCATTATTACTTTAATAAATATAGCTTTAAGATATATTGTATTAAGTTATTTTTTTCAAATATGGCATTTCCATGTTAAACTAATTTAAAACTTTATTGATTATAATGAACCAAATAGTTAAAAAGCCTTCTATTACAAAGTATATCTTTAAAATAATATATGCTATAAGATTTTGTCTTCATCACTCATGATTCCTTTTTCTTTCTTTATTGTTGACTTGATCCCATTTCAAAATTGTCACTGAATAAGAATGTCACTAAACTATATCATACAACCACATATCTTAAAGCTTCCTACCAAAGAACAAATAAAATCAGAGTAAAACATACTTTATTTTAATCAAATACAGATATTCTTTGGTTTATGAATTTTTGATTTAACAAACTGCATAAAAATCTATCGCTTTTTTATTTTACAAAAATACTTTCCACTTTTTCAAAGAAATTATTTTATCATCAATCGTTTATCTTTTGTAATTTGTTTAAATCAGTGATTTTCTTGCTTATTTTTTCTTTACTGATTTTATCAGATATATCAAATTTACATTTTTTAACAATGATTTTAAGACAAAATTCATTTCTGCTTTCACTACAAAATCTGGAAACAAATCATGCTTGATATATACCAATAATATGAGTATCTGAAATGTACTTATTGCGTAAAATTACTTAACTTTATAAAACAATGATACATTATTCCAGATATGTAAATCTCTAATGTATTTTTTATCTATATCTATATAACTTATAAAATACAGATTATTTATATATGTTTCCTTTTCATTTAAACTCTAAAAAAAAGATATTTGGGATTTTGATACAGAATATTGTTTAGCATTAGTATGGACATGTTCATACATTGCCCTTTTTTTATCCAGCATTCTGTAATTTTGGGAAGATAAATGCTCAACAAAATGAAATTATTATAAAGCATTATTTTAAAGTATATATTCCTTATACAGAAAACTTAAAAAATTGTTATGTTAACATTGATCTGAAAATGCTTTGTTTCTGAATTAAGATTTATTTTAATTCCATATATAGGTATTTCTTGACTTACATATATCCAATTCCCATTATTCCAAACTCACATAAATTTTCAAATTTTTTTCTTCTCTTTTTGAGATATAGGGCATAAAAATTTATTGTATTTGTAAGTTATAAGTCCAAACATATTAGTCTATGATATTTAAGTTTATTAGCAAAATGAGGCATTGTTTTATCATCTGTTATAACATATGGGCCAGACAATAGATAAATGGCCCCATCTTACATTCTTTTATGATTATCCATTTATAAACAATTAGTAATTCACTTAAGAAGTAATCTTATTAGCACCAATGAGCAGACCAAATATGATTGTATAGTTCAATAAACTTTTATTGACTAACGTTTTTGGCGTTAACTTGCCCTCTTCAGCTCCTACATTTAAGTAGGAGCTGAAGAGGGCAAGTTAATGCCGAAAACGTTACTCAATAAAAGTTTGTTGAACTATACAATCATATTTGGTCTGCTAATAAGATTACTTCTTAAGTTTAAGCCTTTAAGAGCAATAAAAAGTGATGTCCAAGTAATTCATTTTTTGAAGTTTTTATAAATATTATTTTAAAACATCACAGATATTTTTTGATAGTTCTTTTATTTGATAAGTAAAACAATTAAGAATATGAGAAATAGATTAATTGAATACTAAACAACTGACAATTGCTAGCAAGTAATATCTTACTTAAAATCAAAATTATGAGAGAACAGAGACATGCAAGCTCCAGATTTTGTATTCATATATAGAAAGTATAATGTAAGGCTTAAGTAAAAAAAAATCAAATTATTTTCTAAAATCTCGAGAAAATGGAGTTGTTATATGGAGAGAGAGGAAAACAAAGTACTTTAAAACCATATGAGAGGGTTGATATAAAAAAGTCAAGAGCAAAATTTGAAATTTATGAAACTTTTGATTCTTAAATTGTAAATAGACATTCATACTAAAATATATATAGATTATTAAATATTATTTAATATACTATATACTATAATAATATATAATATACTATATTAAATTATATATTAAATTATATAGATTATTAAGTATTAATTCTATTTTAAAATGTTTTTATTTCAGAAATGCTGAGCCATCAAATTATAAACTTTCTTATAAGCAGTCATATGGATATGCACAACAAAATCCATCACATTCTGTTTCAAGAAATTATCAGACACAATCAGCTGGTCCACCTCAAAGTTTAGCTTCTCAATCCAGATATAGCCAACAATTACAAACTCATAGAGCTAATATTCCTCCAGAATATGTTGCTCAAAATATTCAAAGACAGCATCCTCCACCTCCTGGATTACAACCCAATTATTCTGTTCAACCACCACCACCAGGTATTATTTAATATAATTAGATTTAAGCTATTATTTTTTATAATTTAATAATAAAATATATTAATTTATAATATATTAATAATTTTTGATGTGTGTTCTGTTATAATTCATGATCAGTTTTTAAAGAGCAGTAAATATATAAGTTAATATATTAAAGTAAGACAAATGAACAATTATAAATAAATTTATAAAGGACATAAATTTAATTATTTATTTATTTATTTGAGTGTCAATGCATGTTGATAAGAATTTAAAATTATCATTGGTGTGAAATTGTCTTCTCACTTTCAAATTTTGAAATGTTTTCTTTTGTATTTTTAATATTTTCCTATATATCTCCACCATTTAGTTTCTAAAGCCAAAATAAATTCAAATATTTTAAGCTCTTTAGCAGTCAAATATTTTATTATTAGAAATGTTTTCAATGCACTTAGCATCTTTCACAGCTTCTAAAACATTGTGATACATGTATTAGAAGCTAAAGAAAATGTCAAGTGCATTGAAAATGGTTTTAACAGTAAAGGATTTGATTGCTAAAAGGATTAAAAGTTAATATTTATGTGCATTTGAATAGTTTTAGTGATTAAATGAATTCATTGCAAGCAATTTTACATCAGCTTTCTTTATCTGAATTCAGTAATCATAATTCCTTTTGTAATAAAATTATATCAAAATATAATTCAATACCAGTCATTATAAATAAGAATTTCTATTTATAAATACAGATGCTCCTCTAGTTATAAACATTCATACTTATGAATGTGAAATTTCACTTTCAAATTTTATGAAATTTCAAAAACTCTTCAATAATTTTAAAGAATATGATAACAGAATGCTCTAGCAACCAATATTATGTAAAATTATACAGTTAGTTAACATATTACTGCAGTATTTCAAAATGACAGCAATTATCCGAAAAACCCTCACTATAAAATTATAATTTATTTTTCATATCTGTGAAATAAGAAAATTGGTCCAATTGTGAAATATATTAAAAAATACACTATATAACATTATATTTCAGGACGAAATAACAGCAGTATTTGAGTTATAAACAAACTGAATTATGAACAAAACTTATCATAGTTGTAATTCAAAGAATGCCTGTAATTATGTATTATACGATATTAATTTATATTTATTAAATTATATTATTTAACTTAATTTAAAATAAAAATAAATAAAATGATATTGAAGTTTCAACAATTCTTTAAAAATTAAACATGCCTCAATAATTTGATAATTTAATTTTTATTTTGATTAAGTCCAAAAAGAGAGCAAACAAAAATTTTCTTAAAATTTGAGTTTTTAAGATAAAGTATAAATATTACTAAAAAAGAATTATATTAAAATAATAAAACTTCTATAATAAGCATAGTTACATGATGCTTTTATTCCTTTTGAAATATAGACCATAACTTGCTAAGCCATAAAAATTGAAAATTTTAATTTTTATTGTTTATTAAAGATTAATATTTATTCTAATAGTTTGTCAAATATTAGATGAATATATATATATATATGAGTCATTGTAAATGAGAGTGGTTTAAGTCCACTTATTTTTAAATCAACATATTTAAGGGTTTGTGTTTGTATTGATTCAAAAATATCTGTAACTAACAATATGTTGGTATTATGTTTTTCTGATTTTAAATATATCTAAATTGATTATGTAATCAATTTTATAAACATTATTCAAAAAATATGACACTTTTGTTAGTAAAAAATGGACTTAAACCACTTTCAAAAGTAATTAAATGAGTCTTTTGTTTTTAAAAAGGCATAAGTCCACTTTATGTTATTACCATACTATTATTTTTAATTGCATGTTGTGTATAAAATTTCATTACATAAACTCAATATCATTGTTTTATGATTCTTTTAATTATTATTTTTACAATAAAATTTTAAATGATTTTTGCAAAAAATTAAATGACAGAAATTGTAAAAAAATGATAATACTAAAAAAAAAATAATATATTTTTGTTTCGTAGAGATTCATTCATTTTTTTAAGAGTGTGAGGAAGTTAACTCTGACCTGTCCTATTTTATTTTATTATGCCAGTGACCTGTCCTATTTTATTTTATTATGCACTTTTATTATTTATCGTTTTTTCATTATTATCTAACGTATTATATTTTGTTTCCGAGTTAACTTACTTCCACCTTCTCTGTCATAATTAGCAATCACGTGATACGGAATCTGGAACTGTCCTCCAGAAGAGCTGTCCCGGGGTAATGATGTCATCATCTAATTTTACCACTGATCCGATATGTAAAAATAAGAATGGTCCGTATCGATGTTTTGTTCAATATATAAATAAATTGTAAAGAGGATGACATGAATGAATTACTCTGTAAGCTAATAAGTTTAAACTTGTTACGTGTAGTTATGTAATTGAAGCAACATGGGATTGTAAGTCACCCGGTATAAAAACGGAAGCAACCAATGACACAGAGAGGTGTTGTATCAACATAAGGTTGGCTAAGTGACATTAGAATTCTTGTAAAGGTCTACGATTGTTTGAAGTTTGGAGGAGGTAGTAGAATTAAGTAGTATTTAAGGTTTCCTTTTTGTGAATAATTGATTGTTGATACTTGAATTGGATTAAACAAGTTTTGTTGTTTAACTGATTGTTGCTTTATTATAGTTCCAATAAAGCATTTATTAACACTTTTGTAAGTGTTTTGAGTCTAATGAATTTATATTTTTTAATTATCTAACTTGTTTGAGAATTTATTCAATTTATTCATGTAAGTTCTAACATCGTCCTGTTGTTTTCAATCTAACATTTGTTCGTTACTTTTAGTTGTAAGTTACCAGTTTTGTTTTGCCGGTTAAACGTTGTTAGATTGTTCGGAAGTTAATTAGTTTTAAGTTAGAATTTAGTTAAAGACCTGAGTTCAGGCTGAACTCTGGATTGCAGAGTCGTTAGAACTGTTAGGTTTAGTTTATAATTATTATTATTTGATATTCGTTAAAATTCAAGACTTTGCAAGAGTAACAAAATGATGGCAATTTTGACAATCTTGACTACAAATTGTTTAAAAATAAAAAGATTATATAGAATTGTAACTAATGTTATCATTACCTTGATTTTTTTAAAAATGGACTTAAATCACTTTCATTTGCAATGGCTCATATATGTTATGTTGTTTTTCCATTAGTTATTTTCCATCATAATTTTTAATTTTTCCAATTATTTCTGTAAGTTAAAAATTAGTGAATATCATAGTTTATTTTATCTTAAGATAGTTGGATAAAATTTGGATATGCACCATTAAGAATTTTTTCTGACAAAAGAATGACTCGAAAAATTTTGTTTTCAGCCAGAAAAAAAATGTTTGAAAAAAATTGAACATGAATTGCAATAAATAAATGCTAAACATTCATTAAAAAGGTATTTTAAACCACATGCATAGCTCTACAATATGGAATGAATGGGTTTATAACAGAAACTGTGTTATCGTAAAAAATCAGAAAAATCAAGATAATGAACCAAAAAACAGAAGTCATGCATTCTCTAATTGTTGTGGCACATTATGTAAATAACTTTCATTTCTGAATTATACATAATGTAGTAGTTCCTTTTGTATAAAATCTTATCAAAACTTACTACTAATAAAATATCAATAATAATGAAAAATAAAATTTCTTTAATATTTATATGATAAATAATTTCTTTATTATAATTTGCTTGATTTTAAAGATCATGTTTTCATTTCTTTCAAATAATAAACTATTGAGTTTTTTGGCCCTTAATTTTTTATGGTCAAATTTCATTGTTGAGAATCAAACCTTTGTTTTTAACAAATATGTCTATGGGAAATTGATTTTTAGTTTAAGGGTTCCTATTTTATAAATGCATTCCAGGAATAAATAACTCATAAAGTTGAGAACTACCTGTACTTATAATTGAGCCGTTCAGAAGCCAAATCGATTAACTCCACAAAACAAAAAATGGAGAAAAATGATAAAATAATATAAACTGTTTTTTAAAATTCCCTTTAAAATATAAATTCAAATAAACATTGTGGTATGTATTATGACAGATGTAACCTTTATGTAATGACATATCAAATCCATAATATAGTATATCTTTGGAGTAATCGTTAATTTAGTTACAGATTTTGAGTGACTGATGGAGTTAATCGATTTGGCAACTGAAAATAAAAAAAAATTAATATCATAGAATTGAGTCTTCAAAATATTTTTAAAAATGAATTAATATGTATATTTTTCAAATGTTAAATAACAGTTTGATTACTAGACAATGGGCAGTTCCGCTTGTGGGTTCCCATAGTGGTATGCTACGCTTTCCCAAGATATTTAATGCTGGTCCTATGATTCATTTCGTGTAAAACAAAATGGGCGCTAAAATTTTGTAAGACAAATTTATTTATCTTGCAAAATGTTATTCTATTAATATTCACATAATAAGTGGATATTAACAGAATAATGCTTTCATAAGGGCGGTGGATGGCCGAGTGGTAACGCATTAGCGTGCCGCACAGGAGGATCCGGATTCGCGTCCTGGGTCTGGTCCCGGGTTTTTTTGAGGGTACTGGGCCCGGCCCAGCGATCCCCGTCCTTCACCATCCGGCTCCCCTCCACGGGTGTGGGTGCAGCCCGTGGTTGGAACTGGCCCCGCCCCCTTAGTAATCTCTCTGATTGGAAAGGGACGTAAAATATGCAAAAAATGCTTTCATAAGATAAATTTACTTTGTTTAATACAATAAATTTATAAGATGATTAAATAAAAAAATAAGGAGGACTCTACTGCAATATTGACTCTAGAGCTTTTATTGCCCGGAACAAAAACTTTTGTCGCGCTCCCTCAACTCGTCAGTTTTGATCAAGGATGGCTCTGAGGGTGATTGAATTGAACGGCAACCCAGTCCGATCATTTTTAAATTGTGTAAAAAATAATTGTGTCTTACCACAATAATAACAACAATAATAACAACAATTAAATTTCTTATTTTATCTGTAATAAAAAGTATTTTTATTACAGATAAAATAAGAAATTTTGTTTCTAATAAAAAGTAATATGAAGACTGAATTCGAAGATATGAATTTTTTTCACTTTCAAAAATCGAATAAGTTCAAGGATATACTATCTTATGCATTTGATATGTCATTAGATAAAAGCTACATGCTTATTTGAATATGAATACTACAATGTATATAATTTTTATCACTTTTCTGTACTTTATTAACTTAAGTACTTTATTAATCGATTTGGCAAGTGAGCGAATCAGATAACAGTAAAAGATAAATTATTTTAATTTTATTATGACGAGACAATGCTAAGCAATTTGCTGTTGTTATCAAATATATACCAATGTATTAAAAATTACATAACTAAATTTTTGTTGTCGTATCAGAGATGACTAAAGACAGATCTTGACTAAAATCAAAGAATTTATTGAATAAAAATGGGTTAACCAAGACTTTCATGTAGGCAATAACACATCTTTTCTACACATCTCTCAATTAACCTTTTCAATTTAGTGATTTTAAAAGATGTAAAACTATAATCCTAATTTTGAGGGATAAACTCAAAAAATGTAGACAAATAACGGCACTTATAAACGTTTGAATTGCATTATTGCCACGAATGACAATACAGTATGGAGTTAATCGAATCGGCTTCTGAAAGAAATCAATTATTATTCAGAGGCCAAAAAAAATTTTGTCATATAGTGGTGTTAAGCCTAACTATTATGGAATATTATTTTTATTATAAATAGTTAAGAGTCAACCAAGTACTGTGACACTAATATTTTAAAAATTTCAAAGAGTGGAGTTAATCGATTTGGCTTCTGAACGGCTCAATTATTACTATAATTATTTTCTTAGTAATATTTATACTTTATCTTAAAACATTAAGTTTTTAAGATAATGATTATTACTATAATTATTTTCTTAGTAATATTTATACTTTATCTTAAAACATTAAGTTTTTAAGATAATGCAAAAAATAAAATGTGAGATTATTGAGACATGTTTAATTATTAAGAATTGTGAAATTTCAATATCATTTTATGTATTTGCATTTTAAATTATATTAAATTGTGTAATTTAATAAATAGAAATTATTTATTTATAATAATTTGACTGGTATTAAATAATATATTTCAATTAAATTTATTGTAAACAGACTTATGATTAATAAAAATCAAATGAGGAGAGCTAATGTAAAGTTGATCTCATTGAATTTGTTGACTCTGAGACAAAAATGATAGAGGGCAAGCCCCCAATTTTGTTGTGGTTCTGAAACCTAAATGTAAGAGTGCAGACAAAAATATTAAAAGTGCAAAAGAAAACTCAATATTCAAAAGTGGGAACCAACTTAAAACTGATAAAATTTCTATATTTTGTTGATTATAAAAATACATCATTGATTTAATCACATAATTTTTCTTTTTTTGATAGCTAGAATATTTATATATATATATATATACCGGGTGTTTTTCTTGAAACCGAACAC
>AYEL01073857.1:0-10151 GCA_000484575.1 Olivierus martensii
TAGTAATTATATATTTTTGTAATATGTTCATTTGATTACATAATGTTTTAATTATCCTATCTATATTTCTGAATCCTTACTCTAAAATGTAATTTCGAAAAAATTTAAATGAGATGTAGCCTGCGGTATCTTACAGGCTCATCAAATGGTCCTTGAATTAAAATGAGTTTGACACGCCTGATCATATCCAAAACTTTCAACAGACTTAATTCCAATTTTGGTAAAACAAATTCAAACGATTGATGAAAAACGTGGAGTTGGTTTAGATCAGACTTAGGAATAGATTATTTTAGTTTTTAATAAGAGTATTTTAAATATACATGTAAAATAAACATATATTAGCATTAAAATAAATTGTTTTGTATGAAATATTTATTATGTATATATACAATATGCATCTATATTTGTATAAAAATATGGAATGATTTAGAAAATTCTTTCAATAATAATATTTTTACATTGCAAATATTATAGTTTTGATGACTATTATATGTTATAGCAGTGGTTCCTAATTAGTGTGGACTAAGAAAATTGAGGTTTCTATGTTATGATGCCATGAATTTCTAGGGGTCTGTCAAACATCAAACGGGAAACACTGTTATAGTGTAAATTTGCATAAAATAAGACTATAATAGTTTCATATTCTAAAATTAAATGAAATTAATCATTGCTTTTATTTTATTGACTTATTCATCACAACTTTATATCTAGTATGTTAGTCGCAATATGAACTTCTTTTGTGGAAGAAATTTATATTGTGACTAATACATTTTTGCATGGTGAGTCTCGAAATACTGTATATAGCATAGTGTAAAATTGCCATCTTTCTGATTATTAAAGCAACTTTATTTTTGAATTAAAGTTTACCTAGACAATTCATTTTATTGATAACGAAATTTTAACTTCCATAAGACCCTTAAGATATCTAGATTAATACTAAAAGTTTAGTCAAAACAAAGATAGTCGGATTAAAATTGCTGGAACCAAATATTCTATTTTCAATATTCAAAATATCTCGCTACGTATCTGAAATTTGTCACATTTGCTGTATTATTATATTTTTTAATCTGGAATAAAATATTTATATGAATTTCATGTAGAACTACCGGGTGGTTATAAAATAAGTATCTGTATTTGGAACTGTCATATCTGAAATTTGTCACATTTGCTGTATTATATTTTTTAATCTGGAATAAAATATTTGTATGAATTTCATGTAGAACTACCGGGTGGTTATAAAATAAGTATCTGTATTTGGAACTGTTTGTAGCTGGAAGGAATAATCCGAATGAAACCAAAATCGGTACGTTTACTAATCGAGAAGGTGGAAGAAGAATGGAATAAAAAAAAATTAGTCGCAACAATTGCCGACAGTGAGCGCTTTTGAATGTAATGTGTAATACAAGAACAAAAAATTAAAACGTAAAACCGGATGGCATACCTAATTTATTGAAAAATGTTACAGATAATGTGAGGAATGAAACCAAAATCGGTACGTTTACTAATCGAGAAAGTGGAAGAATGGAATAAAAAAAAATTAGTCGCAACAATTGCCGACAGACAGCGCTTTTGAATGTAATGTGTAATACAAGAACAAAGAATTAAAACGTATAACCGGATGGCATACCTAATTTATTGAAAAATGTTACAGATAATGTGATTATGCTTGCGCATGGCGGTGCCGATCAAGTTCAGGTTCCACATGGCCATTGAGCTGGAGGACACAATCTAGGCGGTGCCCGACGTGCTCAATTGCGGAATGCAATGCATCAGGAGTGATGTTTTGCACATGTTGTGTTATGCAATTTTTTAGGTCATTGAGGTTTGCAACGCCTTCACGGTACACATTACATTTTAAGTACCCCAAAGCCCCAAATTTTTTTTATTCCATTCTTCTTCCCCCCTTCTCGATTAGTAAGCGTACCGATTTTGGTTTCAACACTCACATCAACTTTTTGGTTTAACATCCAGATTTTCCAGAGTTCACAACACAAATATTCTTTGCTGACCATAATTGCGACAACTGTGCTGATTCTGTTCTTGGGGATCTTATTGATAATGGGCTATTCGGATTATTCCTTCCAGCTACAGACAACTCCAAATACAGATACCTATTTTATAACCACCCTGTATATACCTGATTTGATTAAAATGCGTTGTTTAGAGGTATTTATGAAAAACGGATTCCCATTTTCCCATTTATTTTGACCGGACTATATTAAAATTTTCATAGAACCACAAATAATCTAAGAAATACCTATACTCCAAACTTCATCGATGTCGGTTGAACGATATTTGTAGAGGTTGTGCGAAGAACACGATGTTTTTTTTTTGCAATTTTTAAATTGCTTTAATTCTTTTATTATATTGATTTGAAGTTTCAATTTTAGCAATTGATATCCTATTAAATTCTTTTCTCGAATATAATTGCCAGATTAATAATAATACTTAACTTAGGACCAAAATTACAGCGAGTTCAATTTTAGCCTTAATGATTCCCGTGATGAATCAGGCATGACATTACAGGACTGTATCATTATTCTAATGATTCAGTCCTGTAATGTCATGGTTTTTTTGCCAATTTTTGCAATTTTTAAATTGCTTTAATTCTTTTATTTTATTGATTTGAAGTTTCAATTTTAGCAATTGATATCCAATTAAATTCTTTTCTCGAATATAATTGCCAGATTAATAATAATAATAAACTTAGGACCAAAATTACAGGGGGGTTCAATTTTAGCCTTAATGATTCCCGTGATGAGTCAGGCATGACATTACAGGACTGTATCATTATTCTAATGATTCAGTCCTGTAATGTCATGCCTCAATGACTCATTACAAGAGTCATTGAGGCATGGCAGTGACTGTACAGTTACTGCCATGCCTCTTGTCATTTCTCGGGCCGCTCAAAAGAATATAGTGGGTCTCATGAGGTCCAGAGAACGTGAGGTGCCAGGCTTAGATTAAAGGATGCACTTACTTTTTTCCACTAATGGCTTGCAACATTTCTGGCAAAATGCTTCCCTTTTATCTGTTTGCTTTCTTGCCTCATGAGGTCCAGAGAACGTGAGGTGGCCAGGCTTGGATTAAAGGATGCACTTACTTTTTCCCACTAATGGCTTGCAACATTTCTGGCAAAATGCTTCCCTTTTATCTGTTTGCTTTCTTCTATTTTTCTCACTTTATCCTTCATTCTTAAAAAGGTTAAATCTCTGAACGGCGCGCGGCGGCCGGATGGCCGAGTGGTAACGTGTTGGCGTCCCGAGTGCGGCATCTCCTGAAAAGTTTTTCCGGGATGCTGGGCCCGGCCCGGTGATCCCCGTCCTTCACCATCCTGTCCCCCTCCACGGGTATGGGTGCAGGCCGTGGTTGGAACTATAATCTCCCTGATTGCAAAGGAGCATAGAAATGCAAAAAAATCTCTGAATATGCTCTCTATCAATTTGAATAAAATAAAAATACATCAAGCGTTATTGAAAATCAAAAGTTTTGCAATTTGCATCCTAAGCTGCTATTTGTCTATCTTCAGTATGTCTCATATGGATTTATCTCTCATTTGTAAATGTTCTTCACTCCCAAATAATTATACAAGAGTTTCTTTTTCAGGAGAAACACACACCAATAACCGCAATAATTAACCGCAGTGATGAAAGAATTGCCATAACACTTTTACCGAGGAATAATATGCAATATAATCAGATATTATTCCTCAGACACTCGGGATTTAAATTACAATTTACACTTGTTTTAACAGATGTCGCATTCTCTGTTAGGTTCTAAGCTAATGCTCACTTCCTCTGTGCAGCTGAAGAGGGGCAGTCCAAGCCAGCCCGAAAGACTCCTGCATCTTTAATTATATGTTAAGGTCCTATTAGCTAGTTCAGATTTTGTTTTATTTTGATTTACTGATTTAAACACAACACAGCCACTCACAACTTCTCGAGACAAACTAACATTAAAATCAAATATTGTCAATAATTGTAAGCTCATAGCAGAACTATCAATGTAGATCAATGTAGAAAAGTGTTGCGTAAAGATTTTTAATTATTGAATGGTTCAAATTGTATTTTGATTTCGCTGCTTATGCCGCCCCCTTACGGTGCCGCCTGAGGCGGCCGCCTCTCTGCCTCATAGCACCGCACGGCCCTGCGAGTTGGGTGGAAAAAAGAATATTGATTAATTGATGATGCGAACATCCACAAAAAAACTCTCGAAGATCAAGTTTCAGTTCTCCAGAAGCCTGTCCAGTCCGGTTGTAACAACTTCTGGAAAAACTTCTACAGAGAAGTATGACAAAACCTCTTTTCTTCCGAGATCTGATGATCGCCAATACCTAGAGACCACCAATTCAGGCCCGTTTCAGATATCGCTCAGAGTCCTTCGTTCCCTTTGTCTTCAATCATGACTTTGGTTCGATTCTTGGGTCCCACCCCTTGAAAATGCTTATCATGAGGTCCGGGCCCGTCCTGTCGATCCCCGTCCTCCACAATCCGGCTGACCTCTCCGCAGGGGTGGGCAGCCTCTGGAAGGGCTTGTTTCGCCCCGCCACTTAGTATTGACCTTCCGCAGGGGTGGGCAGCCTGTGGAACGGCTTGTTTCGCCCCGTTACTTAAATGTTCTTAATGAATGTTAGGTGGCGTCATCTATTGACCAAAAAAACATCGATTTCTCTCTCTCTCTCACCGTATCACACCAATGTCCAACTTTCACCAGGGCTCACTGTAAGATTTTGTCGGCTTAAGCAGAATTGATTGATTGCCCTTCCCCATATTAAAAATTATAAACTGTACTGTAATCTTGAATTCGATCGATTATAATTGTCACTGCTCTTGATTTATTTATCGGCTATTTTCCAAGTTCTCTCTTACTGTTTACGGCACCGTTTTATCATCTTTGTATTTTTGTAAAATTATTTGCCAATTTTGCATTATATAGTATAAATATGATGTTTTACGTTTGTAACTTTTTGAATTTAAATAATATAATATTTACTTATTATATAGTAATAATAATTCAAATAATTAGAAAACAAATATAGCATAAATTGAAGACAAATAACATAGAATAAATCTAGCGAAAATAACAAAATTAAAATTTAATTCTAATTTTAACGGGGACTATAGTGTTTAACGCGAGAGAGATCCCTAAACATACATATGAAAGAGAATCTCTTTTTTTCTTCATATTTTCTTTTAATTTCTTTGTTAAATATCTCCTTTGATTTCATTGGATTGAAGACAAAATACTATCGAACACAAAATGACGACATAAATCCAATCATCAATATAAGCAGAAGGGAAGGAGAGCCTTAAGAGAGAGCTCTTTGCAAATTATTTAAAAAATTTTTCTTCTTCTATTTTCTCCTCCTATTTTCTTTAACTTTTCCAATCATACCAAACTGAAGAGAAAGTTCATATCGAAACTAGACTCTTCATTTAACAAGGAAGTAGATGCTGTTTCTTGTATCGAATTGGCAGAGAAAACTGTCAAAATAAAGTTATGCTGATTTATTTTGATCAACATAACTTACCTATGACCTTTAGTCATTGAATCTGTTGATTTGTTTTTCTCTTAGGTATGTTATATTCTCTTAGGTTTACCAGTTTATTTGACAAGTATAAAATTCCATTCCCTCTCCCGATCTAAAAAAATGCTCAAAAATAATAGTATGTTCCCAGTCAGTTTTGTTAGCTTTTTACAATTTAAATTGGAGTTATCATTTGATTCTTATAAATAATTAATGTGAATAAGGTTTTTGAAGAGAAACCGAAATTATTAACTTATTTAAACTATACAACCACAGTATTCATGTAATTGAGGAATTCCGGCAAGATCGAGTGTTATAAGAGCAGCTCATTCTCCCTATCAGATGATTCGATAGAGCTTCATTTTACAATATAAAAAATTATTTTAAATTCGACATTTGTTATTATGGAAATTAACAAAATTATCAGAGAATATATAATTTAATTAAAATTAAATACTAAAATAATATATTATAAAATAGAGAAGCTAATTTATCAAAAATGATCTCTATACAGTTGTTATTGTAACTTCAGCGAACAAAGTCCCATTCTATTGTTTGTATGTTTTGTATCTTACACCTGCAAGTCGTATGACGTTATAATGTCAGATATCTCATATGTAAAAAAATTCTACACGATAATATGCAATGAAGACAATATTAAAATCGATAACAATTCATTACAATTCTGGCAGAGAGATACATATCAACTATTTCTGAATGGCTTAGATCCATAAATTTTAAAATTAATATGAATAAAACGACTTATAGTAGATAATCTTTGCTCAGTTATCATCCTAATGCTGTTTTCCATTCGCTTCATTCCATAAAGATTTAGGAATTATTTTCAATTTCACGCTTTCTTTCATATCAAACAGCAAATCAGTCATATATCTGGCAAAATAGATAAAGCTAAGTCCGTGATTTGGCACTCTCTTCGCAGAATCCATTATGTTCCTGCTTTGCGTACATGGTTTCATACCAACGTACTCAGTCACTTAAAGTACGATATTTCAATTTATGGAACTGCTGATAAGACCCATATTGACTCTTTAAATTCTAAATTAATCTCAACAGCTACGTTTTTTTGTAAATTAGTGAACTTTCCGTCGAGCTAGTGTTTAAGCCAGACAGAGATTTTTGTGTACATCCGATTTCTACGAAATTTTAAAACAAAATGACATAAAAACGACTAGTTTATTTGGTTTCATTCCAAATAATCCTTTTGCCATTAACATTCCAGTCAGAAACTTCAGAGTATACGAATTTTTGAATGTCCCAAGAGTGAGAATATCGAAGGCCCAACGAAGTTTTTGCATACCGTGCAGGGGTATAATGCAGGGCAATATGCAACGAAGTTTTTGCATATTCAATGACTTCTACAATTTCCAAACCCTGTAGACATTTTGTGCACATTGTTGTGATATTTATGTGTTTATGGGGCTTTTTTCCATTTATATTTTATTTTGATTTTGTTTTTTTTTTAGGGGAATTCTGGTAATTACCTTGGTTTTATTTTCTCAACGTGTTTGTATTTCTACTGTAAATAAATAAATGCTGGCAATCTATATATAAAAAAGATACAAAATAATATCGCGGCTTTTACGAAACTGCGGAATATATACAGTATCAAAAGGCATGGCAGTGTCTAAGCTAAGTACAGTAGTCACTGATTGACTGCTCTTATTACAGGAGTCATTACGTCCAAAATTCAACTCCCTGTAACTTTGGTCCTAAGTTAATTAAATATTATTAATCTGACGATCAAATTCTAGGAAAATATTCAATATCATGTCGATTGTCAAATTTGAAGTGTCAAATCTGATTAATAATAGAAACAGCAGTTTAAAAATTGAAAAAAAAAAAAAATTACAAAAACGCGTCTTTTTTCTTATTCTTATTCTTTTATCTCCTCCGCAGATATCTATAGAGATCGAATCATTCAGCCGATACTGATGAAATTTGGAATATAGATATTTCTTATATTACTTAAGATCTCCTAAAATTTTAGCAATGATTATATAAAATAACGGGGGAATTTAGAGGTCCGTTTTACATAAACATCTCTACATATTGCATCGTTAACTGCTTTTGACTAAATTTGGAAAATAGGCATATCTCAATTCAAGGATGGTGTACCCAAAGTGGCAAGCTGGAAAATTTTTTGGGCACGCAAAACTTGGAGCTGATATATAGTTTTTTAATTAAATTAATATTCGGATCGGCATGCAAGAGGTAGTTTTACAAAAATTTAGCTTATTTTGACACTCTTAAAAAAGTTCGCTATCCTTGTCCTAATTCAATTAAAATCTGAAAATTTTGACCCAATTGAGCTGAAGTTAAAAGGTGTAAAAGAGGATGATTCTCTTCTCTAGAAATGCTGCTATAGATCACATCGTTCAATCGATTTCGAATAAATCCGGAATATAAATGTTCCTTATGTTAAATAAGGTTTTCTGAAAAATACAGCCCAATTAGTCCAAAATGAAGGAAGTAGGCGGTCTTTTCATCATGAACTCTTCTACTGGTCACATCGTTCAATCGATTTCGATCAGATTTTGATATAAATATGTTTATTATTTACTAAATATTTTCTAAAAATTTCGATTCAATAAGAATGAAACTAAAGATGGTATTTAATAATGTATTAACATGTTGTTAGAATGCCTCTCTCAGAAAAATGATTCTCATCTAAAAAATAAATGATATTCCGTCACGCAATTTAATGTGTAAAAAATAAGCCAAGTACAGTACTAAGAAATTAAAATATTTGTTACAATTTATAAACGAATTTCCATTTTTTTTTTTTTTAACTGCTCTATGCATGTTTTTAACAATTCCAATCACAGTGAGCCACGATTCCAGTCACTAGTGGTAAAAGAGTTTTTCCAAAAAATTAATTAAATTTTTTTAATATCAAATATGATGAAAGATCGACTTAACAGACTCGAAATATTATCCATAGAATGCAATGAATAAAAAAACATAAAATTTAACATAAAAATATACTTAATTTAATTTAATGTATGTACAGTCTGGTCCATAAAGTTTTGCCTGCAGGTCAAAGTTGTTCGGCTTCCTTACACTACTTCAATCCAATGCGGTTACTTTTTCCAGGTCTATTCGAACACGCTTAGTGTGGGACGATTCCATTAAGGTTTTACCTTATCGTTGGAGGTAGATAAGTTTTACGTCAGTGCTCAAATGTGTTGACAGTAAAATAATTTCTGGCTGTTCTGTAGAGAAATTTTGTGTTATTAATAATAAACTAATCTATTTTGTTATTAATGTAACACAAATGGTGCACAGTTTCGATATAATTATATGCGTAATCAAGAGATAAGTTACTGCACTGCTGCCTATGGTATAATGGGGAAATGCATAAGGCTCCATATTTCGACCAATCAGGAAGAAGCATTTTAATATTTTTAACATCAATCACGAAACGAATGTTCTATTGAATTAAATCGATTATATTATTCTAATTAAAGTATATTTAAAACAATCTTACCTTAAAGTTAAACTTAAAAGTTCGCCAGGTAAAAGTGCCTTACGGAAATTGGTATCATTTCTTTTAAACAAGTCAAAGAAGCAGACGATAATTTCTATCGAGCATAGGTTTGCGCATGCTCGATATAAATTATCGTCTGCTTTTTCAAACAGATGTGAACAGCTAAGCGAGAAGTGAAAATTAATAGCCTTTGTTTTGACTGCGCGAAGGATTACGAATCTCATTTTTTGTGTATATATAAAATAACCAACGACAGTTATGCCCAAACCAATCGACAATAGCATTAGAAAGTTAATTGTTCAACACAGAGAGGAAGTGAAAAGTGTCAAACTTAAGAGTTTCTGTTTCAATTAATCTAAGACAACAAATATCATGAATTTTATTTGATATAAGGTAACTGTGGGACAAACGGACTTCATTTAAGGAAATTAGCAATATTTAAGATATTAAAACAGGTAATTTTAGTGCTACTGAGGAAAGTAAATGTTAAGTGCTTCGATAGCTTTGACCTTACCGAATATAATAATAAATATTATTATTTGTTTTAACAAAGTATATTCGAAATATTCTAAAATATATCACTAGCGTATCCGTTTGCCCCACAGTTACCTTATTATTATATATTTATCCCTGCGACTTTAATAATTCGAATAACGATTCTAAGAAGGTGGTGGGGAATGATTAAAAGGAAACATTATATCAAAAACTAGAACAAAGTGTCTCTAAACGGGAGGAGCTAATTTGAATAAAGGTAAGAGAAAAGTAACTAATATGAGACAGCAAAGCTAAATATACAAAAATATGAGTAGCCAAAATGGTAATTTTTAAGGAAAGTTTTCATATTTTTCTGTATTTTCCGAAACTGTTTAAAGCATCTCAATAGTACAGAATATTAAACGATTTTACCAAATTTGTAACGGTGATACACATTCTTGTATATTTTATTAAAAACTAAAATATAGCATAGGATAACAGGATAATTAACACGAAAAGTTTTCTTTTTCTGAAATGAACAGATCAAATTGCACATTTGTCTGAAAAACATTTTAATCTGTGGTGTTCTTTATATGCAATGTTTAAATTTTAAACGAAATTGAAAACGCGATAAAGAACAAA